>CAUYQV010013232.1:0-15153 GCA_963574575.1 Galagoides demidoff | reverse complement strand
CTGAGGCAGCTAAGAACACAAATACTTCACAAAAGAGAATTAAACTTTTAAACTCAGGAGAGACTAGAGACTAGTACCAGTATGGTGAGCTCTGACACAAAAAGGTTACAGGACAAGCTGCTCCAGGCCAAATTTATTCATAGACCTGGAGGAAACTTTAGACATTGCTCCTGAAATGAGGAAAGCCAACATCTTCATTTCAGAGAAGACAAAGTAAGTTCTAGAGAGGTTCAGTCAACTGCCCACGGCTACTCAAGAAGTTCCTGGGAGAACTGAAATAAGCAAACACAGGGTTCTCCTCCCCTAGATTAGAACATCATCAACATCATTAGAGTTATAAAGAAGAAGGTGATGTGGTGATGAAGATGCTCAGAACATTGGTGATGACTAGGGTGACCAGATTTTAACATCGGTAAGTCGGGACAACATGGCCGGGGGCAGGGGCAGGGCAGGGCCTGACAACAAAGCCAACTTTGATAAGCAGTTCTCGATAATCACTTCTCAGCAATTATTTGTTATTATTACAGTTTAACATTATAAAATTAACAAAAATAATATAAAACTCATATCCTGGCAAAATAGTCACATGGTAGCTGAAAACCGTATATTCCCTTACTATTCTCTCGCCCGTTCGCGCATTCTTTCCAAAACTCGGGACTTTTTTAAAATGCTGCGGGACAAATTGTTAAAAATCGGGATGTCTGGTCACTCTACGCCAAGCACCTTTCAGGTCCAACTCCTAAGAGAAAGGAGGCTCCCAGGGCAGGGGCCAGCAGGTACAGGGGCACCTCAACTGAAGCAGCAGGTAAAGCCCCACCTGCCCATGGTCTTTGGTGCAGGTGTGTGGAAAGACGGCCTTTCCACCCCAGCAGTTTTCTGCCACTCGAAATTCTCTTTGAAATAACTTTTTCAATAACTGCTGGGATTGTTTTTCTTTCTGACTATGTTCTTCAAACTGGAGCCCAGCAGAATAAAAATGGCCAAAACAAATACTCTAAGACAGCAGTTCTCAACCTATGGGTCCTGATCCACAGGAACTGTATTAAAGGGTCGTGGCATTAGGAAGGTTGAGAACCACTGCTGTAAGATGAGAACCCTAGGTCAGCCCTGAGAGCCAACATCACTGTGGCTGTTTACTTGCCCTCTGGCCCCTGTGCAGGCTCTGCCCAGCCCAGCAGTGACCAGCAGGAGGCCCTCCTAGTGTCTGAGATTTAACCCCAGACCACCCGCCCAGGCTGCCTGCCCTGTCCCTCCCAACCTGTGGAGGCCTGCTCCTCTGCCTCCCTCCACACCTATTCTAGAAAGTTCTTTATGCATTTTTGCTCAGGGAGTAACCAGGCAGGCAGAGGGTGGCCTTGCTGGATGTGCTTTTGTAATTGCAAACTCAAGCAGCCTGCTGCAGGCCCTGACCACCCCTGCACATCACTGTGTCCCATCTGGCTGGTCCTCAGGACTAGCCCAGCACCACATGTCCTCCTACCTTCCTGAGCTCAGATGCTTCCAGGAATAGCAGGGCCTGGTCCTGCTGCATCCTCCCGTCCAGTCTCAGGCCAGATTCGCCATCCTCCTCTCCAGCTGTGCATAGTCTGGCAAGGCAGGCCCACTCTACCTTGCCACTGGAGAACCAGAGGTTTAGCAAAATTGGGGCCAACAGGGTGGCTCACACCTGTAATCCTAGCACTCTGGGAGCTGAGATGGGAGGATGGATCCCTTCAGTCAGGAGTCTGAGACCAACCTGAGTAAGAGTGAGACACTGAGGGCAGCGCCTGTGGCTCAATGAGTAGGGCGCCGGTCCCATATACCTAGGGTGGTGGGTTCGAAACTGGTCCTGGCCAAACTGCAACAACAACAACAACAAAAGAGTGAGACACCCTGTCTCTATTAAAAATAGGAGAATTAGCCAGGGAGGTTGTGTGTAGCCAGAGCCTATAGTCCCAGCTAATCAGGAGGCTGAGGTAAAAGCAGGACCATTTGAACCCAGGAGTTTGAGGTTGCTGTCAGCTACCATAATACCACAGCACTCTAGGCAGACAACAGAGTGAGATTCTGCCTCAAAAAAAAAAAAAAGAGAAATCTGGGGGCAGTGCCTGTGGCTTAAAGGAGTAGGGTCCTGGCCCCATATACAGCAGGTGGCGGGTTCGAATCTGGCCCTGGCCAAACTGCAACAACAACAACAACAAAATAGCCGGGCTTAAGGGTGGCACTGTGGCTCAAGAAATAGGGCACTGGCTAGTTCAAACCCAGCCCTGGCCAAAAACTGGAAAAAAAAAAAAAACAAGGTACACATATTCCTTTGGGCGGCACCTGTGGCTCAAAGGAGTAGGGCACCAGCCCCATGTGCCAGACAGGTTCAAACCCACCCCAGGCCAAAAAAAAAAAAAAAAAAAATAGCTGGGTGTTATGACAGGGGCCTGTAGTCCCAGCTACTCTGGAGGCTGAGGCAAGAGACTCGCTTAAGCCCAAGAGCTGGAGGTTTCTGTGAGCTGTGATGCCACCATGCTCTACCAACTCTGTCTCAGAAAAAAGAAAAAGAGGAATCTTCTTGGCTTTGAAACAAAAAGGAAAGAAAGAAATAAAAGTGAGGGAGGAAAGAAGGAAAAATAGAAATATGCCCAGGTTGGGTAATATAGGAGGCTGAGCTCAGTTCAAGGTTGCAGTGAGCTGTGATGACTGACGCCATCCTGGGTGATAGAGCAAAGAAGACGCATTTCAAAAAACTAAAAAAAAAGGAACTAGAAGAAGAAAGGAAGAAAAGAAAACTAAGCCCAGGAAGACCTGCTGCCCGCTGCTGGGGACGCCAGGATTTGAACCTGTGTGCAGCACGGCTACCTGCAATTCCGCGACTTCCAGCTCCCTCCCGAGGGTCGAGCTGCCACTGCATGGAGGTGGGGACGAGAGGTCCACGCCAGGCCAGCCGCTGGCAGGAGCGGTCGCGCCTAGGAGTGCCTCGGCTGCGCCCCGCGCCCACCGTCCGGCCTCATGGCCTGGCTGGGCGCGCTGCTCAGCTTCGCGCTGCTGGCCGCCGCCAGTGACTACCGGTACATCCTGGAGGTGGCGGATGCGGGGAACCGCACCCGCGGCCCCGGGCGCGCCGAGCAGCTGTCCTCGCACTCGGGGCCCTGGCGCATCTGCAAAGGTGAGCGACCACCTCGCCCTCCTCCCTCCTCCCTCCCGTAGGGGGTCACCCTACCGTTGCGGAGCCGGTCAGGCAGCGGGGTGGCTGCGGAGGAAGGGGTCCTGCCTGGGACCAGGCCGGGGGGCACGGAGCCTTCCTGAGCCGAAACCAGAGACCTCTGCTGTCCCTGGCTTCTCCTGTTCTGGATCCTGCCTTGTGCAAAGTCAGGGCAGGGGCAGGTCTCCCGAAGCTTGCTGAGGGTGGGGTGGGGGCCACTTGCTGCTGGGTGACCTGAGACTTTGTCCCTTCTCAACCTCCCAGTCAGGAGAAGAGAATGCGTGCAGGGACTGGGTCATTGTGCCAAGGCATGGGCTGGAGGCTAGGGGACAGGGGGAAGGGGAGTGGGGGCAACCCTTCCTCGTGGGGAGGGAGGCCCCGTGTGTAGCTGGGGGCCTCTGGGATGACCACAAGGCTTCATCACGGTGATTGGGAGTTGGTCACTTCCCCTGGTTTGGAGGGGGTTCAAACAACAGGTCCAGAAGAGAGGAGGGGTTTCCAAATGCCCCCCACTGCCACCCCTCACAGCTTCTCCTCACCTGGTGGGGACCTGTCTGGGGGTTTCCCCTGTACAGGGCCTGTGCTGGGAGCAGGGGCAGAAAGGACATGAGAGTGTAAGACCTCCAGTGCATGTGTAAATATGACTGTCAGCGTGTCTATGTGAATATGAGTGGGTATGCAAATATGAATGTGTGTGGGGCGGCACCTGTGGCTCAGTGGGTAGGGCAGCAGCCCCATATACCGAAGGTGGAGGGTTCAAACCCAGCCCTGGCCAAACTGCAACAAAAAACAGGCCGGGTGTTGTGGGGTGCGCCTGTAATCCCAGCTACTCGGGAGGCTGAGGCAAAAGAATCGCCGAAGCCCAAGAGCTGGAGGTTGCTGTGAGCTGTGATGGCACAGCACTCTACCAAGGGCAACAAAGTGATACTCTGTCTCTAAAAGAAAAAAACAAAAATGAATATGAATGTGTGTCAGCGTGTGTGTAACTGTGTGAGTGTGTATCCATATATGAGCGTGGGAACGTGTGTGCACGTGTGTATGTGAATGACTGTGTGTGCAAGCATGTGTGTGAGTGAGCGTGTCCATAAGGTGTATGTGAGATGGTGACAGCTGGGGACGAGGGACAGAGCTATTTGTTCATCCATCTGACAAGCCATGCCTCATGCTCCAAGGACCTCCTGACCCGCACATGTGTCTGTAAGCAGGAGACCTCACGTTTGTGAGAACTGGAGCATACACACGCCCACATGCCCGAGTCCTGAGGGTTCCATTTTGCACACACCTTTTTCCTTTCAAAGCAAAGTCTGACTTTCACACATGACAGGGACCCTGCCTTAGGGATTCCCAAGGCTTGACTTGTGTGTGAAAACAAACAGAAGGAAGGAGAATCGCTCAAGCCCAAGAGTTGGAGGTTGCTGTGAGCTGTGATGCGATAGCACTCTACCAAGGGTGACATAGTGAGACTCTGTCTCAAAAAATAAATAGATAAACAGAAGGAAGGGCCAGGGCTTCTCATCCCACATGGAGCCCCGACTGCATCCTGGGGCCCCCTTGGGTCTGGAGGATGCCAGTTGCCCGTGGCATCTGGCCCCGCTCTGCACCCTCTGCTTTTCAGGGCAGAACAGTTGCATCCCCCTAGTTGACCCCTTGGCCAGCGAGAGCCTGAACGTCTCTGCCTCAGAGCAGCATCTCCTTGGTGAATTGGGGCTGCATCTTTGCTACAGAGTCTCCTGCCCCATCCAGGCTCAGGCAGGGCCAGCTAAGGCACCTCATCCCAGACCAGAGCTGCTTCCCGTGGTGGTCCTGCTGCAGGTCTGCCGCTGTCCCAGCCTGTCCTGCACGCCCTTTCAGGTTCCCTTCCAGTGCCAATGGCTCACCCCTCTGTCATTGAGAGGGGATGAGAAACAGCCCTGAGCCTGGCTGCATCTTGTGGACCCCCTTAGAGAATCTCCTTTGTCTTTCCAAATGGGCTGCTGTAATCCTAGCACTCTGGGAGGCTGAGGCCGGTGGATTGCCTGTAGTCCCATCTACTTGGGAGGCTGAGGCAAGAGAATCTCTTGAGCCCAAGAGTTTGAGGTTGCTGTGAGCTGTGACACTATAGCACTCTACTGAGGGCAACAAAGTGAGACTCCATCTCAAAAAAAAACAAAACAAAAAAACCAACCAAATGGGCTGTTGGTCTGCTTCAGCAGCAACTCCCCACTCGGGTGGGGATGAGGAAGGTGCTGGGGAATCCTCCCTCCCCCCAGCCTCAGTAAGCCCGTGCCAGAGGAGAAGTGGGAGGTAGCCACTGAGAGGGTCTGGCAGGGAGCTGCTCGGGGAGATGCTGGAGCAGCCTGTCACCGTCCTCTGGGCGGGGCAGACGGATGCTGGCCTGAGTCCCCTCTCCTGCAGCACTGCACCGTGCTGTCATGGTGGTCCTGCCCCTGAGCCTGGTGCTCCTGGTGTGCGGTTGGGTCTGCGGCCTGCTCAGCTCCCTGGCCCAGAGCGCCCCACTGCTGCTTTTCACAGGCTGCTACTTCCTGTTGGGGGTGAGTCTGGGGCCCAGGGAGTCAGTAGGGAAGGTGGGACCTGGGTCCTAGGAGTGGACACCACCTTTCCTGCTGCCCATCCCTTGATTGTCTCTGGGCAGCAGTGGGTGCCCTAGATGGCCCTGGGGCCTGATGGGGTCAGGGCTTCTACTTGTGGGGTGGGAGCCGGGGATCAGGAGTGGCACCGGGGTGTGGGGAGCATCAGATCCTGCTCTGGTGGGTCAGATGGTGCTGGTGGTGTGGGGCCAGCCCCCACCGCTCCCTTCCCGTTCTCAGACTGTCCTAGGGAGGAGCAAGGCAGGCAGGGGGAGAAGGGCTGTCACTAGTGAGGGTCCACCAGCTGACCCAGACTAGCACTGACCACATGCTGGCACTGGGCTCCCAGGGCTCCTGGGTCCCACCTTATACCTCTCCTCCTTGGAGGGTTCTGAGAAGTGCCTGAAGCCAGGGGTCCCGTCACTGACTTTAGTGCTGTCTGCCCAACTGCCCAAGGCTGGTGGCCCCTGTTGTCTTAGGCCAGGGATAAGCTGGTGGTGTCTCAGGCCAGCTCCACTATCAGCACCCTGACCATAGGACAAGACCACCAGGGCTGGGAGGTCCTTCCAGGTGGCTTCCCTGGGAAGTACATCCCCACAGGATGCTGCAGGTCCTGGCCCAGGGAGACATCCTTCAGGGGCTCTGAAGCTGGCAGAGAGGAGCTGGGCCTGGGCTCCATCTCTAAGGAGAGTCAGGTGGCAGCTCAGGCTGAGAACCTGCATGAGGGCTCTTTGCCCCTGTTGGGCAGAAAGTCTTGCCCTCAGCCAGGCCAGATGGAAGCAATGGTGTTTGGAGGGGGCTCAGCTGGTGGGGTAGCTGGCAGGGGCAGGGTGCGGGGACTGGGGCTCCTGCCATCTGGGATCCTGGCTGGGGCATGACTGGCCAGCCAGAGCCCACTTCACCCAATTTGACTTCACATCCTATTCCAAACTAAATCTGTAACTTCTGCTGCTGCTTGACCAGCTCAGGCTGGAAGCTCTGTGTGTCCCTCCTGTGATCTCCCCCCCCTTTCCTTCTTTCTGTCTTTGGTCCTCCAGAAATCTCAGAGGACCAAGGTGAGAGTCCAGCACTGTGGGACTCCCAGGGCTGTGCCAATTCTTTGGTCACCAGTGAGATCCAGATCTGGCTTTGAACATCAGCCCAGATCAGTCACCTGTCCTTGGCTGGGCAATCCCAGAGGGGACACCGTGCACCCAGGAGGAGCCTGTAGGGGCTTGAGGGTCACCTGCCCCCAGCTGCCATTTCCTACAGGGACAGGATTTGCTGTTAGCCAGTAGCTGGGAAATAAGGGGCATGCTCTGGGCTGATTCCTCTTGAGCACAGCAGATAGGAAAAGGCCGCAGAGGCCTATGGGCTGAGGGCAACATCCAGCTCTTTGCTGGACCCTGAACTACCAGACATAAGGTCACCTGGCACTGTCACACTATGCAAAGCCAATCATCCTTCCTTGGAGACAGCATATGTATGTGTGTGTACACATCAAGTGCCAGGGGCTGTGGGGACACAGTGGAGGGGCACTCTGTGTGTGGGAACTGTGTGTTGGGGTGCAGGTGATACTGTCTGCAGGGGGCTTGTGGGGTGAGTCTCTGGGGTTTGAAGTCTGAATTGGAGTTTCTTTTTTTTTTTTGGGACAGAGCCTCAAGCTATCCCCCTGGGTTGAGTGCCATGGCATCATAGCTCACAGCAACCTCCAACTCCTGGGCTCAAGCGAGTCTGCCGCCTCTGCCTCCCAAGTAGCTGGGACCACAGGCGCCCGCCACAACGCCCAGCCATTTTTTGGTTGCAGCCATCATTGTTGTTTGGCGGGCCCGGGCTGGGGATTCGAACCCGCCACCTTAGGTGTACGTGGCTGGCGCCTTAGCCCATTGAGCCACAGGCACCAAGCCTATCATTATTATTTTAACAACCACAGTTACTTTGCTAGTCTGTCCCCAGCAATGAGCACAGTGCCTGATGGGTAGCAGGTACTTGGTCTTTGCTGAAAGCTGAGCAAATGAATGCGTGACTAGACATCCTTAGGGTCTGGTGAGGAACTGCGTGTGATCTGAAGCTGGAGAGGAGGAGGACATTTGAACATCTTCCCACTGGCCAGCGCCCTTATTCATTTCCTCTGCATCCACAAGGTAGGTTCCAGGAGCAAATCTTCCTTCTCTTGTGTGTTGTGGCCTCTCCACACCCTATAGCTGTCCCTCTGAAGCCACCTCTATGTCATGTCCCTTCTGCTCTTTTCTCTCTACTCACCCCTTAAGACCCAGTATGCCAGACTGGGGGGGGTTCTAGAGCTCACCTTTATCCAGGCAGCTATTTAATGAACATTATCTCATTCATTATTTTCTCCATTTTATTGATAAGTAAAGAAAATTAGACTCAGACATGTCAGTGCCAGAGGAAGTAGACAAGAGTAGGGAGGCCACTTCTCTGTCCATTTCTCCTTATCACCGCCATGATCCAGAAGCTTCCTAAAGTAAATTACATCCTCACTCTTCTCAGATAGGAAATAGTGAACATGGAATAACCTCATTCCTGGGACATGATGAGGAACATGATTTCCTGAGGAATGGAGGAACCTACACCATGGACGCCTAGGTGACCCAACACAAAGTAGCCCCCAGACGCTCTGATTTTTGAATCCTTGTATCTGGTTCCTTTTTTGTTGTTGTTGCCTTCATCGCCAGCCTCCTTGTCAAATTTCTGGAAAGCTCCTGCTCTCCTTTGAATTAGTTGTTTCTAATCTTCTGTGGGCTAAGAAACCAGCTAACCAGATTTATTAGGATTGTGTCTAAAATGGGAGAAACAGTTGCTGAATGACAAAGTAAGGAGATGGAAATAAAGTGTGTGAGCTTCGTGAACGAGCTCTCTGGCATTTATTTTAACTTCTCAGAGGCTTTTTCCTTTGAGCTATATTTCCCACAGCTGAGATTATTGGAAAAATGACCTCTGGGTAGGTGAGTTATTGCTGGTGGAAAAAAAAGGCATTGTTTCCTTTAAAATGAATAAGAATGGCAGCTACTACTGTATTCCTTGTCTTTTTTTTTTTTTTGTAGAATGAATTCTTTGTTTGAAAATAAGGGAACAAAAAACTCCCAACAATAAAAAAAGGTGGGGCAATATACTCCAGGCAAGAAGGCCTAAAGTAAGTCACATCATCTGAATAGCTAAGGTGAAAGGAAAATAAATGTTGTTTTGCTTATAAAGCTGAAAAGTCAATACGCGACAAATGAACTTCAGAGCAATAGGGCCAATATTCATTTAGATGCCCTTTGTAATTAAAAAAAACAAGGCCCAGCAAAACAAAGCAAGGGCAGTAAACATAATGCCTGCAGGGTCCCATCTGCAGGTGAACAAATTGGTGTACAAATAGATTTGTAAAACTTATTCACGAGACATCCATAGCTTATTAAGGGAGAGGTTCACTAAGAGGCTCCTTTATGCAGAGGAGGTCTCACTATTTTAAAATTCTGTGGTTTAAAGTTTAGGAATTTGAACATGAAAACTGCTGGCAGAAATACTTAGAACACCAAAATGGTGGTGGTGGTGGTGGGGGACTCTTAAAACCTCAGATCTTTATGCCCTTGATAATTGTTTAATAAAGATTTAACGGCCTTTACCTGATTCTAATGCTGCCCATTCATCACCTGCTTCATGACAAATGTATCTCCTTTCCCCCTGCCCTTCAGAGCTTCTTAAGACTGTTTTCAGGCAGCCAAAAAGGATGAAGGATATTTTATTGGAGAATATAAGCACCTTCTTATCTTTTAAACACGATCGTGGACTCTAACCTTGGTTTGTACACCAGAGATGTTAAGTAGGTTTTATCTTGCGTGCCAGCTCCCTATCATTTGATTGTGCCTTCCTAGAGTGTTACGTTTAGAACATTTCTGAAGTCACATTGAGTTCGGCAGGAAGATGATCAATGATGTCTGCCATGGGCAAGACGGAGCTGATGGAAATATATACACCCAAAATTGACCATCGCTCTCCTGTATCCTGCCTGCAGTGAATCGAGAGACATCTGGTTCCTGCTAAATCTCTTTCCCTGGCACTGGCTCAGTGACCTCCATCCAGTACCTGTACCTTCTTGTGGAATATCCAAGTATTTTCTTTCTGTATTTGAAGAGCATGAAGCACGTGTAGATTTATTTGTTGCCTACTTGGCAGGTGGATGATAGAAATTATGAAAATAATTTAAGGTGGTTGAAGAGTATTTAACACAAACATGCTTTTGATAGGACACACACACATACTCTCTCTGTCTCTTAAAACTATGCCCCAATACAGGCTTTTTCATTCTTACTCTAGTTCCTGATATAGTCAGAATCTCCTTCTTCTGAATTTTTTTTTTTTTTCAGTTTTTGGCTGGGGCTGGGCTTGAACCCGCCACCTTTGGCATATGGAGCTGGCGCCCTACACCTTTGAGCTACAGGTACTCCCTCTTCTGAATATTTTTTAAAAAATAAACAAAAGAGAGCAAGATTTAAACCTGATTACGTAGAGGGATTGACAATAGGAAATATTGTGATTCATGGCATAGTCACAAATTACTCCTATAATTTCAAAAGCTTGAAGAGGGGAAGCTCTTTAGAATAAATCTGAGGAGCAAGGAAAAAGAAAGAGAAATGTTTCATTCAGATATTCAGTCATTCAAGGAATATGCGGTTCCTGCCCTCCAGGAACTTACAGTCTAATTTAGATTGTGCATGCATGTATTTGCACCACATGTGAACAACTACCAGCTAGTGGATGTTGACATGTTTTGGTTAAGAAAAAGGTGTAAGCATATGCAAATCATTTTAAGAACTAAATCTCCTATCTTTGGTAGTCCTGTCGGTGATCTCTGGTAAGTAGAAATTCCTCCTAGTCGGCTGTTTCTTATGTCTACAATCACTGCACCTGTGATACTCAGACAAGTGCAAAATAATCACACAAGTATATAAGTATTTAAGAAAAATAAACTCTTTCAGAACAGAGTCTCTGTCTTACCTTGTATGATTTATGCAATTTTTAGAGTCGAATGATGGTTGAGTGAAGAAATAAAAACAAATTATGAAGAATGAAGGTGGTCATGGGCATTGCCTTCCCTGTAGGCCTGCCCCGTTCAGTACAATAACCACTTGCTGGGCGGCGCCCATAGCTGGGTGGGTAGGGCACTGGCCACGTACACTGAGGTTGGAGAGATCAAACCTGGCCCAGGCTAGCTGAGACAGCATTGACAACTGCAACAAAAAACACAGCCAGACATTGTGGTGGGCACCTCCAGTCCCAGCTACTTGGGAGGTTGAGGCAAGAGAATCACTTAAGCCCTAAAGTTTGAGGTTGCTGTGACACCACAGCACTCTACCCAGGGTGACAGCTTGAGACTCTGTCTCAAAAAGAAAAAAAAAAAAAAGCCCCTTGCTACATGTGTTTAGCAAGCACTGGAAATGTGGTTAGTCTGAATTGAGGTGTGCTATGGTTTTTTTTTTTTTTTTTGCCAGGGCAGGGTTTGAACCCACCACCTCCAGTATATGGGGCTGGCACCCTACTCCTTGAACCACAGGCACCATCCATTGAGGTGTGCTGTAAACATAAAATGCACCTTGGATTTTGAAGACCTAGGATGTAAAGAGCTGGGCATGGTGGATCACACCTATATTCCCAGCATTTTGGGAGGCTGAAACAGGAAGATTGTTTGAGGCCAGGAGTTTGAAACCAGCTTGGACAATGTATCCAGACCCTGCTTCTACAAAAACTAATAAAATTGTCTGAGCCCAGTGGCACACACTTGTAGTCCCAGTGACTCAGGAGGCTAAGGCAGGAAAATTGGTAGAGCCTAGGAGTTCAAGAATTGCAGTAAGCTCTGATCACACCACTGTACTCCAGCCTGGGTAACAGAGCAAGACTGTCTCTTAAAAAAAAGAAAGAGGGAGAGAGAGACAGAGAGCATGCAAATTATGCCATTACTAATTTTTTCTACTGATTACATGTTAAAGTGATAATTTTTGATATATTAGGTTAAATAAAATATCTTATTAAAATTAATTGTACCTGTTTCATTCTTCTCTTTTAGTGTGGCTACTAGACAATTTAAAACCACCTAAGTGGCTCATACTTTATTTGTATAGAATAGTGCTGCTCTAGGCAATTCTTTCTTTTAAACATTTAAGGTGAATGGAAATATGGTTTATTCATTCTTTGAGCCCAGAAAATCCCCCCCAATCTATCTGAAAGGACAATAAAGGTTATGAGTATCTACAGTGGGTGGGTTCCAAACTTTTCATTTACAGAGACAGATAATAAATATAGTCAACTCTGGTTTATTATTACTTTTTTTTTTGACAGAGTCTCATTTTGTCACCCGTGGTAGAGTGCCCTGACATCACAGCTCACAGCAACAAACTCTTGCCTCAGCCACCCAAGTAGCTGGGACTACAGGCACCAGCCACAACACCCAGCTATTTTTAGAGATGGGGGTCTCACTCTGGCTCAGGCTGGTCTCAAACTCCTAAGCTTAAGCAATCCACCCACTTCGGCCTCCCAGAGTGTAAGGATTTCTGGTGTGAGCCACTCTGCCCAACCTTAGTCAACTCCGTTTTTCACAGTGTGAAAGCAGCCACAGCCAAGACCTAAGAGTGTGACTGTTTTCCAATAAAACTTTATTTACAAAATCAGGAGGCCATGCAATCAGTCAGTAGGAATTTCCAAGTACACAATTACACAGGCAGAACAAAAATGTCTCAAAAGATAAGAAAATTTGACACGAGTATTTAAATCCTGTTCAAAAACATGCATTGTCATATTTAGCAAATTATAGGACTAATTTGCCAGAGTCCTAGGTACTAGGCTTAAAACCATGAAAAGCCCACATTTTAAAAGGATAAGATTTTAATAAAAGTGATTTTCCCAGTTTATGCACACTACCTCTAGTATTGCCCCATGTAACATTAATTTGTTTTATAAAGTGGCTTCTCTCCAAAGTCATTTACTATTCATCATTTTTTTTCTTTTTTTTGCAGTTTTTGGCCAGAGCTAGGTTTGAACCTACCACCTCCGGTGTATGGGGCTGGTGCCCTATTCCTTTGAGCCACAGGTGCCGCCCTACTATTCATAATTTTTAAAGAAATATAAATACCTGTGCCGTATGCTCCTGGTCCAATGAGCATTACTGTACTATAAAGCATACATTTTCAACCAATCAGCTCTCTGCTATTTTATTTAAGTGGGTTTTGTAAGGTGTTTAGTTTGTGATGACTTCTCTTTTTGACACATTTTGCATTTTGCTTAATCATTTTGATCTATAAATGAGGGACTAAACCATTCATGTGATAAGACGGGACTTGACTTCAAGGGGAGACGGTCACGAGAGTTTTTTTGTTTTTTTTTTTTTGAGACGGAGCCTCAAGCTATCCCCCTGGGTAGAGTGCCATGGCATCACAGCTCATAGCAACCTCTAACTCCTGGGCTCATGCGAGTCTCCTGCCTCTGCCTCCGCCTCCCAAGTAGCTGGGACCACAGGCGCCCGCCACAATGCCCGGCCATTTTTTGGTTGCAGCCATCATTGTTGTTTGGCGGGCCCGGGCTGAGGATTCGAACCTGCCACCTTAGGTGTATGTGGCTGGCGCCTTAGCGGATTGAGCCACAGGCGCCAAGCCAGCTATTTTTTTTTTTTTTTTAGAGACAGAGTCTTATTTTGTCGCCCTCGGTAGAGTACTGTGGTGTCACAGCTCACAGCAGCAACCTCCAAACAGGGGGCCAGGTCACTGTCCCTCAGACCATTGGAGGGCCGGACTCAGGCCCGGGGATGAGTCAGCTGCTAAGCAGGACAGGCAATGGCAGCAAAACACTTGGCGGGGGCGGATAAATGTCCTAGGAGGGTCGCATGTAGCCCGTGGGCCATAGTTTGAGGATGTCTGCTCTACAGCTTATAAAGTGTAAGGGCTGTGTACTTGGAGCATATTTTCTGACGAGAAGGACATTCTCTTATGCAATTACAGTCTCTTATGTAATCCTCAAAATCAGATTAACATCTATACTATGGTTTTGGCTAATCTATAATTCAGATCATTAGGATTCTCAGCCTGACCATAAGTCAGCTCCTCCCAGTAGCATTGTCCCAAGAGGCACCTCCCACCAGGAGGGGCATTGTCATGGATGTGTGAGGCATAGGAGATAGAACGATTTATTTTATGGTTTTAAGAGTCTTAGTTTTTAGGATATGCCTACTTAAGTTTTTGGAGATGAACTGTCATGCTATCATAATAATATTTTGACAAAAGGAAATTTATTTATTGCATATATGTATACATGACATACAAAATGTGAATAATTACTAGTACAAATGATGGTTATGTAAACATTTCTTATACTTCTCTATTTTTCTTTTTTAAACATGTTTAGCATAAAATGAAATCCATTTTTACTTTTTCTTTCTTTCTTTTTTTTTTTTAGAGACAGAGACCTTATTGCCCTCAGTAGAGTGCTATGGTGTCATAGCTCACAGCAACCTCCCAACTCCTTCTTAATACAATCTAATTCCTAAGTTCTATTTAAGTTGTTGCAGGAAGACAAGGACCTTAGGTGATTCTCTTGCCTCAGCCTCCTGAGTAGGTGGGACTACAGGTGCCCGACACAATCAATGCCCAGCTGTTTTTATTTCTTTGTTGATTTTTTTTTTTTTTTGGAGACAGTCTCACTCTGTCACCTTGGTTAGAGTACTATAGTGTCATAGTTCACAATAACCTCAAAATCCTGGGCTCAAGTGATCCTGCCTCAGCCTCCCAAGTGGCTGGGAGTACAGGTACCTGAAATGATGCCTGCTGGTTTTTCTATTTTTAGTACAGATGGGGTCTTGAAATAACTTAGGGGACCTGGAAAAATAGACTTGGACCCCCACTTAGGTTAATTAATTGGTAATTTATTTTACCTGCTGCAGGGGTTGCTGCTCCAAGAGACAGTCAGCAACCCAGGTGTGAGGGTGAGTTACCTTTTATAGGCTTTGTGTAAGCATATTACAGAAGCGAAAGGTGGCTGGTTAAGGGGGGTTACAACTCAGGTAGTCATAGATACAGCAATGGAACGATAATTAATACAGTTTCAGTTGACATTTTATATCACAATGGTTATGGTTATACAACAGTAATTAATCAAGTCTCAGTGAGTTTTCCACCATTGTTCATCTACTGAGAACTTGGGGGTTTTGTGAAACTTCGAACTTTTTTCCTTGTACCTGAAGCTTGTTCTTGGCAACTCTAGGAGGAAGAAGGGGGCCTGGGAATGTGTTCTCGGCCACCCTGGGGGGGAGGAGGGACTTGCCTTGTTCCTGGAGTCAACTCTAGGGGGAGAAGGGAGGAGGAGGGAAATGGGCTGGAGAGGGTGGGGGGAACAGGTGAGGGCTGGGGAACAGGAGTGGGCAGGGGAAAGAGGGCTGGGTTACAACAA
>CAUYQV010013225.1:0-12089 GCA_963574575.1 Galagoides demidoff | reverse complement strand
TGAGCTATAATGAAATAGCACTCTACTAAGGATGACAAAGTGAGAATCTGTCTCAAAAAAAAAAAAAAAGAAGAAGAAGAAACTAGGTACTTTTTTTTTTTTTTTTTTGAGAGACCAGATCTTTCTCTGTCATCCAGGATGGAATCCAGTAGGCAGTTGACAGCTCACTGCAACCACAAGAGATAATTTTTAATATGGGTGAATTGAAAAGAAAACTAAACACATGGGTTATCATCAGGGACAAACTCACCCTCCCTCCCTTCTTTGCTGCCTCCCTCCAGGGTAGCTGCAGTCCAGAGGTTTGGTGGCTTCACGCTGTGCTTTTCATGATCTGGCCCCTTGTCTCACCTCAGGTGCTGCATAAGCCCTGACTGTGGTCAGAGATGACGAACTTCCTTCCGCATACCACCCACTGAACTCTCCTGTGAGTGTCATCAGCTGGGATATGATGGTAGACATTTGTGGAGAATCTCAACTCAGGTGACAATGCTTTTGGCCAATTCTCCAGGGCTTCCCAACTTCCAGGACTTCTGGCATCTGGCAGATATCACTAGCTGATGGCTGCCTCAGCTGCATTGTGAACTTATCAATTTTTCTAAGAAATGCATTCATTTCTTTTTCTTGGTTGGGGACTTTAATAGAACGTCAACCTTGTTGCTATTTAGTTGTTACCGTTCCTTTCAGATATTTCTTGCTTTGGGCTTTTAGTGCTAGTTTGAACAATATTTCTAGCCTCCTCTCTCTCTCTCTCTCTTTTTTTTTTTGTTATTACTTGTTTTTTTACAAAAGGCTCTATTTTTTTCGTGGGTAGCAGTTCCATTTTAGGTCATGAGGGATGAAGTTGTCAGGGCAATTGAAAAAGAAAGGCTTAGTCTGGCCAAGGAGAGGAAGATGAGCCCTGGCAGAATAAGAAGTTAGGAAGAAAAGACCTGGGTTCAGAAAAGACTGCCCTCGTCATGCTTGTCAGGCTTCCTGCCAGTGTTAGGAGAGGGGCAGGCAGTGCCAAAAGGATCTGGCAGTAAAAGGTTAGAGCAGCACTATCTGACATTAGTAGGAATAGGAAGGAAACAGAGAAACTCAAAAATGTGCCTTGGTACAGACCTTGGGTTTGAATCTTTATTGTTCACGATGTTGGAGAAAGAAATTGTTTTTTCCCAGGTGGCACCTGTGACTCAAAGGAGTAGGGCGCTGCCCCATATGCTGGAGGTGGCGGGTTCAAACCCAGCCCCAGCCAAAAACTGCAAAAAAAAAAAAAAATATTGTTTTCCCATTCATTTTAACAGAGTTACTAAGTAGATGTTTCCCCAGCTCTGTGCTTCCACACTGCAGTGGCAGGGGACAAGAATATATCACCTGTTTGCAAAGAGATAGGATAAACTATTTTAAGAACCATAAAAAGGTTTCTACTTTGATGCAGGGAATTCCCTCCTGAGAATTGCTCTTAAGGAGATAATTCAATAAAGGACAAAGCTTTTGCACCATAATGTTCATTGCACCATTGTCAGTTTTGCAGAAAATCTGAAAAATTGCCCAAAAATCCAAACTCAGGAAAACAAGAACTATACTGAGTTCGTCAAATCAACAAGCTGTTCCTTAACCGTTAGGCGTTATAACTGAAGACACTATACTATGGTAAGTGGAAAAATGGTACATAAATAAAATGAAGGAAAACTTACAAATGTTGTATCAAAGCTGCAAACAACTAGACAGCATTTATTTTCATGTATAGCCAGGATCAGAAAATGAAAATAGAAATTTTGTGAGAGTAATGGGTATGTAAGTGATTTGCTTTTTTATCTTTTTTAATGTTTTTTAATATAACTCTGGTGCAATCAGAAATTTTTTGGACAATGTTAAGGAGGAAGTGGTGAGTGGACACGTGAATGAAAGCAAGCTGTTAGTGGTTCTTATTCTCTGATTAGGGCAACCTAGATGAAATTTTGTTTACTGAGTTCAGTAACTCCTTGCTCTCATGTTTTGCAGGAGGCTGGGCCAGTAATTGGGGAATTCAGAGTTAAAAACAAAACCTCTGGGAGAGCCAGGAAAATTTTTGCTTTTAAATGCAATTGCAGCAAAACAAACCACTGAATGTAGGTCAATGAGTAATTTTCCAGCAGGAAAAATCATTATTGTCCTTAAAGAGGACAACGAGAATAAGAGGTCTGCTGGGTGCTGGCTTCTTTGGGGACAGTGTTACGGCTAAGGTTGAGTGTTTGACCTTGAATATCTTCAGAATGCACAGAGACTGAAGGTGTCACTCTTTGGATATAGGACAAGATTCTTCTAGAGATTTGGCAAATTCTTATTATCCCAATTAATGGAGGGCCAGGATCAGATATATCTCTGATCTAAAAGAATGATATAAGGAACTTACTTGTCTAAGAATGGATGGCTCCCAATGCAACCAGGAAGTGCTGTCAAAGTGGAAGTGACCAGAAGGAGAGGAGGTGAGAGGAGCCACCTGGAGGCTGGAGGTGGCACTGCTCACCTTCCTGGGTTGACCCACAGCTAGAAAGTTATGGGTCTCAGGCCCTCACTGTGGAGAGGGACACCTGGAAGCAGGCAGGTGGTGAGCTGTTGCAGTCATTGTACTTTTGTGCCCTTAGGAGGGCACAAAATATGCTCGGGGCAGCACAGAACGTACTGAGAGCCTGAGGTCCTCCGATCTCCAGCCTTCCCTCCAGATTTCTCATGTCAGAGGTCTTTATACACAGTCTGCACTTGCAGTACTTAAAATGGAAATAGAGGGACACTTTTATTTAAATGGATTCCTTCCTCTTTATGTGCTTCACTGTGTGTGCACCAGGGAACAAAAAGAACGGGAAATTAGAGGTCCTCTAGTTTAATAACTTCACTTCTTAAAAGAATCCCTTTCTTTCTACTGTTTTGTTTTCTCCTTTTTTTTTTTTAATCAGAAAAGAAAGCTTTTCTGATTAAAAAGAAAATGAAGGCCCTTGCTTTGTTGCTTTGTGGGCAGAGGACTGGTTCCAGATGAGCATTCCTCAGCCCCTGGCCCAGTGGCTACTTCTCTCTGGCCAGGCTGAGGTGCCAGCCTGACACTCATCAGCAGGACTTTAGTTATGTTTTTGGATTAAAAGAATAACTTAGGGAAGGCTGGCAGAGGTTTAATACAGTTAGGCAGGGTTTTGGACAGAACATGGGGATCTGTATCACCCCGGGATAAAAGACAATAGATGTCCAAGAGGCAGCTGAATGACCCAGGGAGAAGATGGGGTGAGACAGGGGTTGGGAGTGAGGGGGCCAAGGCTTCGGCCTCTGTTGGGAGCACAAAGAACTGAAATGCTGATTGTTCAGGTTCAAGGAAAATGAAATTGGTTATAACAAACAAGTATTCCTATCTTGGGAGGCAGTGAGGTGGTGGCCCAGACAGTCTGGCTTCTGATCCTGTGGACTCTTTGTTGAGCTGAGGTCCTATGGACTGGGGTTATTTTAGGGTTCTAGGTGATGTTTATTGGTTTTCAATGTAGGCATTACAGAAAGAGGATCAAGTTCCTCTCTTCCCCTCCCCTCCCCTGCCTTTCCCTCTCCTCTCCTCTCCTCTCCTCTTTCTTCTTCCTTCTGTTTTATTCTTAGCTTTGTCCCATTTGTTCTCCTGATAGAGATAACCACAGATGGGACCAAGATCCACTGTGGGCAGGCGGCCAGAGTGAAAGCTGGGGAGAGGAGTGGACCTTCTGTGGGAAATGTGCAGCCAGGAAACACGGGCCATATGTGTGGATTCCCATATCCTGAGTAAGGCTGTTGAATCACATCATGAAAAGGGTGAGAGCCCCGGAAAACCTGGGGGAGTGAAAGGAAGCCAAAGGCAAACCTTTTCTTAGCTAGGGCACGACAGAGCTGGCTGTCGGCACAGTGTGGTGGCAGTTCTGGGAAGGTGGCTTTGATAGCAGGAGTGAGAAAGCAGTGTGCATTCAGGACCTGAGAACAGCACGTGCTACTTTGCACAAAGGGCCTCATGTGCCTTGAGAAAGCCCTTGGACTTTACCTAGGCGTTGGTGTGGACTACTCTGGCATCAGCCTTCTAAATGGGACAGGCAATGGACAGAGGTGTAGAAAGGCTGGAGGTAGAGATGGTGATCAGGAGGATGAGCAAGAAACCAGGTGAGAAACATAAAGCTTTGACCCGAGGCAGAGACAGAGAATGGAGAGAGGCAGGCAGGGAGGGCAAGGGAGTCTCAGGGTTTGTTCCAAAGTGAAGGAAGAAAGACTTGGGGGTCACGTTCCCTCTGGGATGAAGGTCTCCTGCAAACCAACTTATTCATAAGAACTCGAGGTTTTGAATGAATAAATATTACCCCTCTTTCTAAACTAAAGTTCTAAACACAGTGGAGAATGAATGAGGATGGAAAGCAGAAGCAGCAGGGAGGAAGGGCTGTTCCTTCTAGAAAAACCCTGAGTTTCCGGTGACACATCCTCCTTAGGCTGTGGACACTGCCAGGCCAGTGGTGTACCAGGTGTGATCTAAGACAAACACACAGGTAAGTTTTAACAAAGGCTGAGGGGAAACAAAAGGGAAATAAACATATGGCAACTGGTAATCAGAGAGTCTGGCTGACTGGACATGGCAGCCTGCCAAGGACATAGAGCCCATCACCTCAGCTCCACAAGGTCCAGATTCAAGACAAGGGAACACAGAGGAAAAAGGTGGTCAGTCCCTCTGAAGACAACCCAGGCCCTCTCCTCCAGCACCGCCTTTTCTCTGGTGACTGATGTGCAGAACAGCAATTTCCTGCAGCAGCAACTGGGTGGGTGATAGATGACCGACAGACAGGTATATGGGTACAAGGGACCTGCAGACATTTCCTAGGTTTTTTGCCCATTTGTATCTTGCCCCAAACTCAGGGAAGCCCCATGTCCCAGGAAACGGGTTGACCCAAGAGAAGGGAGACAACTGAATATGATACTTTCCAGTGTGTCAGTGGCTGCCACAAATTCCAGGAAATAATTTCTAGCATCACTCTGATGTTTCAGTGTTTAGCAGATACTTGTGGACTAGAGAACAATGGGAAAGGGGGAGTGGACGGAGTTCCAGTGGTACCAGTGTGGTAGGCTGGGATGTGACCCCATCTATGGAAAGGACACATGGGGCCCTGGGGATGTGGATTTGGAGCAGCAGAGGTGAAATTTGCCACTCTCAGAGTCCTATCTGAACCCTAGTGCCTCCTGTGAGCTCAGCTGGGATCCTGGCATAGACAGAGAAAGTCTCTGACTCGCAGAGAAGCTGACCCATTCTGGGCTGGGACTGAGTGCTCTTCAGGACATAAGCCTAACACACCAAGGGAATGATGTTTATTTTCCCTTCTCACCACCAGGGGAGCAGAGAAAACAGCTTCCCATCCAGATGCTAGAACTCTGCTGGGAAGAAGGTCTGATAGAAAGCCCTACAAAGTAACACAGACCTTTTTATTCGGTCCAGTCTGGACTTTGGACACTTCTGTAGGACAAACAACAATAATAGCTCCCAATAATTGTTTTCTTAATTGGTGCCGTGCTTTTTACTTGTAACATCTCACATCATTTTCACCATAATCTAATAAGGACGGCATTACCATCCCAATTGCATGCATGCTGAATCCAGGCTAGAGAGGCTCAGTAAGTTGTTCAGGGTCACTCAGCTAATAGCTGTCAAAGTTGTCACTAGAATCCCTGGTCAGTCTGATGCCAGAGTCCTTGTTCTCTGATCTAGAGAGCTGCCCTGCATCTCTTGGTCATTTTTGTCTTGGGAGGATCTGAAGGCCAAAGGAGAGGAGCACAGAAACCTCTCAGGGACAGCAGAAGCCCCCCCTGTGCAATGGGAAGGTCATACTTCTGGTGCATCATGTGCAACCTGGTCACCACATCTCTTGGGGTGCCCTGAGGCCCCAGTGCATCTCCTTAGTGTCATAACAGGGAAAGGGCCCAGAAGTAGTCCTCAGGGAGCAAAGAGTGAATCAACCACCAGGCGTCACTGCTGCCTATCAGAACAGCCCAGAAGGACTCATGCACGTTTGATGAAATTTTGTGGGCAATAGAGGTTTCTCTTCAGACGCTAGGAATAGACTGACATATGGGCAGATTTTGGTTCACTGTAGAAAAATACTTTCTAAGATCCAGAGTTGTTCATGGGAGAAATAAGTTGCCTCTATTTCAATGCCTGTCCGGCATATTGGAAAGATGTTTCCTGTTATATAAGAATTTGGGCAGATGGCCTCCAGAGCCCTTCCTAATATTAAGATTCTATTATCTAAAGCTCTTAAAAGTGGATGCCATATTTTATATCCCATCTGGTTAAGTGCTTTGCTAGATATGTTGAGTGGTTAACTGAGGGATGAGCTGGATCTGGGTCCCCTGCACAGGTGTACTCCACATTCTCCTCGTCTCCCTCATGCTCTGTGATCTCGCTGTGACAGACAAGGCCGAGATATGATGGCTCAGCACAGTCCAGTAAGCCCACAGGGTGGAAGTATCCGCAGGCATTCACACGGACTGTGAGGGGAAGATCAGAGAGCACAAGGGCCAGGGAAGTCTGGCAGCTCTGGTGGGATGCAGTTTCTATCTCTTTGGTCAGAAAAGAGAAGTGCAGCCTCAGGGCAACACAGCCTGACTGAAGGAGCCTGGCACAGGTGGCAGGCAGCCTGGAAGGAGCAGGCACAGGTGGCAGGCAGAGCCACCCACGTCATGGGCAGAGGTGGTCACGACTGTGTTGTCCTTAGGGTGATGCCTGCAATTCTGGAAAGCTCTTTACGGAAATCTTTCTCTCTCCTGCCATGGACAAGGAAATGTCCAATGTCAGAGTGTCAAATGCAGACGACTCTTGATCATTATCTAAGCCAGTGGTTCTCAACTTTCCTAATGCCTTAATACAGTTTCCATAAAATTACAACCATAAACTTACTTTCATTGCTACTTCATGACTATAATTGTGCTACTTTTATGAATTGTAATGTAAATATCGGATATGCAGGATGGTCTTAGGTGAGCCCTGCAAAAGGGTCGTTCCATCCCCAAAGGGGTCGTGACCCACAGGTTGAGAACCGCTGATTTAAGCTAAAGTGATGTGGAACCTCTCTGAGGGAGGTTGTGAAGGAGGGAGGTGGGGAGATTCTGCACCACTGAACTGAGGCGCTGTGGGAAAGGCTGCCACGAGCTGTGAGCTATCAAGACTTCTCAGACTCATGGTTCTCTCTCGAGGTTTTCCCCCAGCTAGAGGGAGAGAGTATGTATACTCCACTTTGTGAAAGGTTCCACAGGCCTAACTATAGAAGGTAGAACTTAAATAATGCTTCAAGCTTCTGCATTGGCTTTAAAATTCTGACCTTGTAAGGCATGCCGGAGATTTTGGCCAATCCTTTACCATTAAGATTGGATTTAAGACTGAGGCCAATCCTGAGGGACTGTTGAGAGCTCAGATGCCAGTGAGCACCTCCGATGGGATGGTGTCAGCAGACAGCCCTCTGCTCCTGCCTCTCCTCATGGGAGCCACTCTGATCACTCTGCCAGATGCACCTCATGGCACCTGTCAGCTGGCCCACCAAGTGCCAATGGTGGCTTTATACCACCCACCACAGCAAGCCTAAAAGCCTTGCCCTGTCAAAAAGTTTAATTTCCTTAGAAGACAGGAATGTAACAAAAGTTTTTTGTAACAGTTTTCTGCTTCTTACAGAAAGTAGAGTTATAATTTTCACTTATATAGATATGAAAACTCTACTCATGATAATGATTATATACTTAACCAAATGCTCTAGGTAGTTTCAGTTTTGATTTCCAAATGCATTCACACCAGTTTAAGCCTGTTACTTCCAACTAAGCAATATCTAAGGCTTTCTGCTGCTTCCTGCATTAATTCCTAGGTTCTCTGATTGGTCGACGCCACTAATCCTCACTCCTGAGTTGAAAGTCTGCGCTCTCTCCTTTACACTGCACTTCTCCATCCTGGTTGGCTTTCTCTTTCTCCAGAGTATCATCCTTTCCTTTTTTTTAAAATCCAAATAATTCTCATCTTCTCATTCTACCAGAGGTTTCTCCCCCTCTCAGAAGCCTGCTCAGTCTTACCATCCCCTCCCTGTAGCTTATTTCTCTTCCTAGAGCACTTATGGGCTTTACTATCCAATTAAGCATGGCTTTTTTTTCTGGTACACATTGAAAATCCTGATTAGTCTTGGTGGAGCCAGAGCACTTCTTACCTGGGCCTGACCCAGCTGAAGATGCTGAAGGCCCTGCCGTCCAGCCTACTTGAACCTGCAGTCAATTCTGAGTGAGACAGAGACCAGGACAGGTTTTGCGTGATTTGCAACACAAATATTGGTTTTTTAAAAATTTAATTTAATTTAATTTTTTTCAGAATACAAATTTTGGATGACATCTTCCCTCAGTCTGCAGTTTTCCCAGTCTCCTGTTATTGTAGACTTATGAATTTCCAAGAGAAATCCAAGAGCCACATAGATCTTATCAGAGTCAAGATATTGTGTTGTGAACTCCTGCTCCCCTCCCCCCACCTTCTCCCATTCCCCACCCTACGGGCAACCTCTGCCCTCTCCCGTTCTCCTACTCCTCCCAGCCCGTTCCCATGCTTTCTGAAATTCAAATAGGCATGGAAAGTCCCAAGTTTCACAAAACCCCCAAGTTCTCAGTAGATGAATAATGGTGGAAAACTCACCGAGGCTTGATTAATTACTGTTGTATAACCGTAACCATTGTGATTTAAGATGTATCCATTGATCAATTATTGTTATATATTATAACCATTGTGATTTGAGACATATCCATTGACAACCAAGCGGTAACCCTGCCAATGGCAACATTCCTTGTCCCCCCCCACCCCCCCCCCCCCCCCCCCCCCGCTTGCTTCAGCTACGCAGAGAAAAAAAGTATAAAAAATAAAAAACCCTGCACTTCGGTGGCCGCTTGTCTCTGAACAATGGTCCCCTGCACAGGTGGGAATAAATCACCAATTAATAGCATCTGAGTGGTCCGAGTTTATTTTTTCATAAACCTAAGGTTATTTCAATTGTTATTAGGGTGAAAAAAGATTTATGGGCTTTGGAGTTAGAGGCTGATCACAGACCAATTCTATGAAAAGCCTTCAGCTGTTCTCAGGTGGATCCCAGAGTAATGTTGGCTACAGGGAGCATCATTGAGCTTCATTTGCTCCTGTGTCTCAGGCAGGGTATTAGTTGAGTGACACAAGCCTGTGGATGACTGAGAAAGCCTGGCACCAAGGTTCTGTGAGACCCCAGGCTAGGGCAGGCTAGCATGTGTATCTGTAACATAGTCTCAGGCATGGTTACATTAAGAGCTTGTGTCCAGGCTAGGCCTGGTGGCTCACACCTGTAATCCTAGCACTGTGGGAGGCTGAGGTGGGGGGATTGCTTGAGCTTATGAGTTCGAGACCAGCCTGAGTAAGAGCAAGACCCATTCTCTAAAAATTAGCCTGGCATTGTGTGGGCAACTGTAGTCCCAGCTACTTGAGAGGCTGAGGCAAGAGGATCGCTTGAGCCCAAGAGTTTAAGGTTGCTCAAACTTGAGGTATGATACCACGGCACTCTACTGAGGGTGACAAAATGAGACTATGTCTCAAAAAAAAAAAAAAGAAAGAAAGAAAGAAGAAAAAAGAACTTGTGTCAACACATCATACTTAAGATTAGGCACATCCAATATAGGTCACAAGCAGTGAAATGAAGTGTCTGACTCAGAGCAAGCTTTGCCTTCAGGACTTTGCTTTCTACCTTGACATGTCCCCATGCTCCAGTCTCCCATTCTCAGCCCTGAACACTAGTTGCTCGCAGTGTCTCAGCATGGTTTGACTAGATCCTCAGCTCAGGGTCTCCCAAGGCTGCAATCAAATGTGGATGGAATAATCAACTCATCAAATCAGGCTAATTAACATATCCATCCCTCACATATTCATCATTTCTTTGTGGTGAGGACATTTAAAATTCTCCCTTTTAAATGTGTAATACATTTTAACTAGCTATTTGAAAATCACATTCTACTTCATAGATATATACAATTATTTTCTAATTAAAAATAAAATACAATTTAAAAAAATGTTGGATGGGTTGCATTCCTTTCAGAAACTCAGGGCTCTCTTTCAAGTTCATGTGCCAGTTAGCAGCGTTTCTGGCAGTTACGGACTAAGGTCTATTTATTTGCTTGTCCTGAGGTGGCTTTTCTCAGTGCCTAGAGGGCACTCAAACACAGTTCCTTGCCATGTGGTTCTCTATAACATGGTAACTCATTTCTTCAAGGCCAGCAAGAGAAGCCCTCCCGTCAAGGGATCAGTCCATCTTTTGAAAAGATTTCACCTGATTAAGTCAGGCCTCCTATGGTGATTTCTCCTTTGATTAATTTATAGTCAACTGGTTTGAGAACTTAATTACATCTGAAAAATCTCTTCATTTTTGCCAAATAATATAACCTAATCATGAGGGGGACATCCCATCATATTTTGTCCATAGTCAAGGGGAGATAATTATTTGTATAAGGCATCTATACCCGGAGACAGGAAACTTGGAGGCCATTTTAGAATTCTGCCTACCATAGGGGTCCCGAACCATTAGGACTTAATACACAAAGAATCAAGTGATACTGTTTTTATCATTTTCAGAATCCTTGAAGGAGAATTAGGATTACACTTACTGTTCTATAAGCTTAAAATGAGCTTCAATCAAGAGGAAAAAGGAAAATTGCTTAAGTCAGACCCGACAGCTCAAGGTAAGAAATGCCTAGATTCTTTAAAAACTTTCGTTTGAAAGCACTTCTACCGTTCTGCTCAGCTAAAGGGAAGGGTGCTTTGTTACAGAATACAATGACAGCTCTGGAAAATAGCAGCCTCTATGGCTTCTGACACTGGGAACATAGATGTAGGAGGGGAAACAATTTTGTGAAAAGCTACCTTATTTGGAATAAGTCTTGGTTTAAGTGAAAAAAAAAAAAGCCTTGAGCTTTGTAAGTTTGGAAATGAAGAAATCAAGAGACACAGATATTCTTTGGCAGACCTATTTATTGTATGTATGTGGGTGACCAGTGTAAGAGGACTGCATTGCCCTGTTTTTTCTCTATAGAGATGAACATGTCTAATTCTGATAGATTTTTAGTTTAACTGTTTACCTTCCTTTTCTTTTATGTTCTTCCCTCAAATTACCCATATTTTCCCCTTTTCCAGTAACTGGTACAAAAATAAAATGATAGGTGTGTTCTATGTTAACAATAATAATAAACACACACACATACAACCACCACCACCACTACCACCATCATTTAGGAAACTTTCCAAGTATTGTGTCTTTGTTCTGTGTGTGTATGTGTATTTAAAGGACATACGATCAGTTATTTCTATTTCTAAAATTTCACTGGCAATGTCCATCCTGCTACAATAGGGTCACTCTGACAAACTGAAGTATTGCAAAGTTTTTCTATACCCAAGATTACAACCACTCAGCCTAAGAAATATAACCTATTGATTTCCTCTCTTCCCATAGGCTTTATGTTTATTGTGCCAGTTTGAGCTAAAGGACTAGGAAAAACTGAATTTTTCTTTAAATATCTAGGGCCAGGAATCTCACAAAGGCCAGGATTTTTTCACATAACTTTTCTGAAACTTGAATATTTCTCGTTGAAAATGTAGAATGAGAAGATCTCTCTGGTGCACAGGGATCCTATCTATCTGTCTATTTACTGTTTGAGGCAGAGTCTTGCTCTGTCATCCCAGCTAGAGTGCGATGGCATCATCATAGCTTAAGTGATCCTCCTGCCTCAGGCTACGGAGTAGCTAAGACCACAGGTATGCACCACCATATTTGGCTAATTTCTCTATTTTTTAATGGAGTCTTGATCTTGCATAGGCTGGTCTTTAACTCATGACCTCAGTTGATCCTCCAGCCTCAGCACCCCCTAAAGAAACTAGGATTATAGGTGTGAGCCACGGTGTGGCTGGAGTCCACTTTTTATTATTTATTTATTTATTTATTTATTTATTTATTTATTTATTTATTTTTGAGACGGAGCCTCAAGCTATCCCCCTGGGTAGAGTGCCATGGCATCACAGCTCATAGCAACCTCCAACTCCTGGGCTCAAGCGAGTCTCCTGC
>CAUYQV010013221.1:0-16786 GCA_963574575.1 Galagoides demidoff | reverse complement strand
AGCCAGGCATTGTGGCAGGGGCCTGTAGTTCCAGCTACTTGAGAGGCTGAGACAAGAGAATTGTTTAAGCCCCAGAGTTTGAGTTTGCTGTGAGCTGTGACACCATGGCACTCTACTGAGGGCAACATAGTGAGACTCTGTCTCAAAAAATAATAATAATGTGGGCTTTGTAGTAAGTTATATATATGCATACATATAATAATTTCATGTGTAAACTATATATGATGTATAATATGAAATAGAATGTATAATAGATATATAACATATATGTTCTTTTTAGACTTAAAGCATTTATATTTATGGTATTAGAAACATATACTTCTGGTTTCTTTTGTTTGTTATTTTTGTTTCAGTTTTAATAAGTCACGTATAGTTTGTTTAGGTTTTCTTATCCATTGATGAACATAGATCTATGTGGCAGGTGTTTGCCAATAAGCCAATTATAGGCTGGTTGGTTTTTCATTATAAGAATTTTAACTATAAGCTGCGTAAGTGTGCTTAGCTATTAATCCTTTTCCCAGAGAATAGCAGCATTTAATTGAGCAGGGCTATGCCATAATGAAAACGATTCTTTTCTTAGTACCACTTCCTAGCTTGTTTATACTTCAAATACAAGGAAGGCAATGAAACTTGTCTTCAGTGTGCATTGCCGCCAGGGAGCTTTCCTGTGTCTTGAACCCCTACTATGCTTTGAATATTATACCTTAAGGGATACAATGACAAACAGGGGCCCACTGCCCTAGAGACACATTGTGTATGTGTGTGTGTTTTGGAGAAGTGTTGATGAAGGTGTTATCAACTGGATATTGATAAATGAGTGTCATTAGCAGAGATTGGAGATCTGGAAATGACACTTAGGCTGCCTTAAACAGTAACACCACTAGAGTTGGAAATGGGGGATTACTCAATTTTCTGATGAAAACAAGAACCTCAAATTTATAAACCAGGATGACTATTGCAGGAGGGATATAGTATATTGCTTTCTACTGTCATAGGAATATAACACTTTCTCAATTTTGTTACGATAGTCTATATTGCAGAGAACATATCACATGGTATTTGAAACACAGTGACTGTATTTTTAGTGGTATGTTCTGAGGTTCGTGTTTATGATTCCCCATCACACAGGTTATGCCACAACTTCACTCTCCCACGTGATAGTATTGGGGGGTCCTTTGGGAGGCAATTGGGATTAGGTGAAGGCGTGAGACTGGAACCCTCATCAATGGGATTAGTGTACTTGTAAGTCACCAGCTAGCTTGCTTCCCCTGTCTGCTACCAACCACGTGTGCAGATACGATGGGAAATGTGCTGCCTGCAACCAAAAATGGGCCCTCACCAGAACTCCACCATTGCCGGCACCCTAATCTCAGACTTCAGCCTCGAGAGCCGTGAGAAATAATTTTAAATTGTTTAGAAAACATTGGGCTTATGGTATTTTATTGCAACCCCTCAAAACACAGAGTTGTAAGTTTCTGTGTTTTCTTTACTACATGTTTATTTTAGTAGGAAATCATGAAGATTGAATCAAGCCAATATTGCCAAATCAATTTTAAATCAGAAGCTACGTTTGTTTTCATCTTACAATGTGATTCCAAGATTTATGAAAAACTAGCAAGCTATTCAAAGATTAAAATCTAGTTAAAAATGACTAGGAAAAAAATCAGATAAATATTTTAGCCTTTTTTCTCTCTATAGAAAGTACTTTGCCTTTATACAAGTTGTAAATATAAGATATGCTTATTGTAAAAATATAAAACATAAAGACATATGTACGATAAAACACTAAAGGCCCCTGACCTCTCTCAAACCATCGTACCAATGTAAACCGTATGAATATCTTTTAACTTACTGAAATGCTTACAAATTTTTATATGTGCAATTTTGTTCCTTAACGACTGTTGAATAGCAAATAAGTTAATAAATAAATAAAAAGAAATAAAAAGAAAGAATAAAAAGAAAGAAAGATAAAAGAACAAAAACCTATCAAGAGTTGTTTACAAACTTTTAACTGTAAATGTGGAAGAGGATATCTAGAAGAACCGTGGGATAAATTAAAATTTCCATGCAGAATGGAGGAGAAATTAGGAACATCCATATCACTTTGAAGCAGCATGAATGTAGAGGGCATGGAGGTCCATTTTCCTATAGGCTGAAGTATTCTGGTTTGTTTTAGTCTGTATCTTATGTTTCACTTTTCATGATGTCTTTCCAATTTATTTATCGAATAACTACTTAGGAGTGCTTTTAATGCACCATGCATTACTATGCTGAGATATCACAGTAGATAATGAAGAGACCTTACCTGGGTTACTATGAAAGTTTTGAGATAGACTGTTTTAGGGTCTATTATGCCAGTTTCAAGAAACACACTGGGCAGCATCCATTCTGATTCTCTGGTTCAAGTTTTAACTTGCCTGGATTATCACTATTGTTTCCATCCTTGTGGATGTTATGTTTCTTGATTTCTGTGTGTCTCAAAAATTTCATAATTACTGCTATGGTCCTGGAACTTAAGTTCAAGTTGAGGAGACAGAAAATAAAACAAATCTGTGGATAATCATCTTACTGTAGTGGTATCAAGAAGTAAAGTAAGGTAAGAAGTAAGGTAACAGGAGATGCTGTTTTCATTGGGGTGGCTGAGGAAAGCCCTCTGAGGAAGAGATATTAAAATAGAGACCAGTGGAGAGATGGAGTGAGTTGTCATCATGGATAAAGGAGCTTTTAGAAAGATCTCAAGTCTCTAGCATGGCCAGTTGGTTTGAGGAACAGAAAGAAGGAGGTGGAGAGAGAATTCTGTGCTGTGTACAATTCTTATAAGGAAAAGAATTAGAGAAGTAGCAAACAGTTAAGAGTACATCATCTCAGAAACATGGGATTTGGGATATTGCTCTTAATATGCTAAGGAATATTTAAAGGACCTTGAGGAAGAAAATTAGACTATCTGCAATCATTGTGACTGAGATTTGGACAGTAGACTACATGGCAGGAAAGTGGGCAAGAGAATTGAAGTTACTGATTTAGGTCAGAGGGTAAAGAAGCCTTTTAAATATTGTTAGCCTTTCTCATCCAAAAATCCCCAACAAAAGGCATTATCTAACTTTTTAAAAAAATAATGCCACGGCTTAAGCCAATAGCTTGTCGATAAAATAGGAATATTGAGAACACCACACAAAATGTGTTTCCCAGGAATGCAGTACAAAGGGAAGCAACATCTTGCTTCCTATAACATGCGTTTTTGTGATCCAAGTTAGCTGTGAGTGGGAAAAAAGGTGACCGTGACAGCGTGCCCCGGAAATCACATCCCTTCATCGGCCAGTTATTACTGAACTTTGATGCTTGGTGTTCCTAAGTAACGACACCAGCTAAATGAAAATTACGCTAACAGCTGAATGTAGCAAGTTCGGGAGGAATTCTGTGCTGTGTAAGATGAACCCCAACCAAGCTCTTCTTGGTGCAGTGCACTATGTGGTCTGAGCCGCGCTGGCAGCGTGGATATCCTCAATCCTTTTCATATTGCCCTTTATTTGAAACTGACTAGCTTTTTAAAATTTGCATCTTATGTATTATAAATTTAACACAGCTTTTTGAAAATTTGGAAGGTGCCATTTCTGAGAGTTACAGCCTTGTAGTTAGTACACAAGCTTCCCAGTTGCCCACTGTGTAATTGGTCCTGTCCCACCCTTATTTATACTACAAACCCTGGCCCTGTGGTTTTAGAGTATAGTAAGGCTTTGCAGAAACAAATACATGAAAACGAATTTGTTCAAAATAAAAATACAAATATATTTAATGTATTCAAAATAAAAATACACTTGTATGAAAAAAATGCAGCCGCATGTTTATACATTATAGCATAAACACTTTTGTCAGTTAGGGTTCCGTCTGGAAAATAGAAACTACTTCAGGGTTTTTAATATAGGAAATGGCATGCTTTTGAAAATATTGAAGTGACAGGAGAACAAAGGTCAGGATACGCTGTTGGCTTTCTGGAAATCAGTTGCAGCAATCTCAGGAAACTGTCCTCAATGATCTCAGTTGCCTGTTGGAGGAAAACACCCAGGAGCATTTTGCAAAGGCTTACGGAGGGGCACTCTCTGTCTCTCCTTGCCTCTGTCTTCTGAATCTCACACCGTGACTCTTACCCATGAAATCTCACCTGGGATCCAGCTGGCAGTCGATCTGAGAAATGTGGTTCCAGTGATTCTAGTCCCTAGGACATGGACAAGGTCAATGAAGAAATTAATAATGGAAGCTGATTGGAAAAACAAAAACAGAGCAATATTCAGGACTAATCCAATCCCTAAAACCTTGAGATGGATGCTATCCTCTGGCACCCTTATCCTTCTTTAGAATGAGGGGTTTATTTTCCCAGTTGCCAGAGTGCTATTGGCAGAGAACCATGCTACAGACTCTCCTGGGGAAGGGCTGCAGCTGGAGAGCATCACCTGCCCCAAGCCCACAACCCCTTTCCAGGGCAGCCTGTATATACTCCCTGGTAAATGGAGGGCTTACTGGCCGGGCCTCCTCACTCAAACTTCCCACTCATTTCTTATCAGAATTCATAGAGTCCATCGATCCTCCTGAGACTGAGTCATAGTTCCATAACTCCGTTTGGCCAATTCTCCTTACTACCCAGCCCTTCTAGAGGTGTTGATATAAAAATCATCACCTAATTAACCTGCTATACATTAGTTTCCATCGTGGGGTCTGCTACTGTGACACACTCTTCCCCCAAATTTGGTACACAGAATTTACTCTTCTATTTAAACTTAAAAGCAAAAGCATCAATGGCAAGCTTCTTCTAAAGATAACCCAACTATCCTTCATACAAATGACATAATCTTTATCTAAAAGAAAGAAAAGAAGAAACTTTCATTCATTTAATTATTCATCCTGCAATGATTAATTCTTCTTGCATGAAGAATTGAATTCATTCTTATATTTTGTTCACAATACCTTTTTTTTTTTTTTTTTTTTGGCCAGGGCTGGGTTTGAACCCACCACCTCTGGCATATGGGGCCAGCGCTCTACTCCTTTGAGCCACAGGAGCCGCTCCCACAATGCCTTTTTGTTACGCTTAGCAGAAAGATAGAATTGCATATTTAACAACCTTTACACTGTAGGTAAGTTGGTAACAGAAAGGGGGAGAAATTAAAACATATTCAAGTATATTACATAGCTACCATAGTTTTTATTTCTGCAAGTAATTGCAAAGCCATAGTTGATATTTACAATTTCCCTCTTCCATTCTTTATGTTCTTTTCTGCTCTCAGCATCATCACAAGGAATATTATTTACATTTTAACAGATGGAAAGACCCAACCCTCCGTTCCTGCAGGATTTTATCTTCTGTTTGTCATATTGATGATTATTAATACTTTGTTATGCTGTACATTGAAGTACTAAGGGGTAGACCAGAAAATCCATACATTTCAGTATTGTATTTCCTTGTTCGTGCTATGAAGAAATTCCCTACATTTTCACAATATATATGAAAAAGGTTATTCTAGCCAATGTAAGTACCAGCACACTTTTGCTATGGTTTCACACACCCTCAACCCTCCATGACTTACTCTTGAATTTTGCTTCTGGTTTGGGGAGTCGGCTTCAGTTCTAGCTGGCTGGGCTTTGCTTGTGTCAACCTGTGACCTACATGTTATCTTAAGGCCCAGACTGATGGGATAACCCCTATTGTTCCCTTAAAGGTGTGTAGAAGCAGGTGGGCCTTAGCCCATCCATGCATTCTCATTAGCTTCTGATCAATCATGAAAAATCTCACATCCTTGTGTCTCTTTTTGGTTAAGCCATTACCATATAGCCAAGACTCATATTTATGAGTTTTGTAACATGGAATTTGAAAAGTCTCATTATCTTTGTTTCACTGAAATGTAATTTCCCTATAAAAACCAACTCCTTTTCTTTTCAATAGAGAATTTTGAAATCATTAATATTATGAGTTCAGTCAATTCATAATTATCATTTCTGTTGTCTTCAGTCTCTTTTTAGCCTTTCATTTTATCTTCCCCTCTTCTTTTTATCTTCTCCCTTTTCTTCCTTCCTTCTTTGCCTCTCCTGAAATGTTAGTAAATGGCTACATAGCCAAAGTTGATGCCATAGCGTGTCCCAGAAGCCAAGGTCTCGTCAGAGGAGCCAAAAGTCATCCCTGGAGTACACAGCAGGTTAGAGATGCAAACATCCCAGGGCAGAACCCAGCCTCGTGTTACATATGTAAAACCACACTAATTTCATTAAAATATGTTAATTACTTACTCATCATGCCTAATAACCACGTGGAGCAATGATGTTCATCCCTGTGCCATTAAATAGTGGTATTTGTGATCTGTGCTTGTTACGGTACTAAATTGGGCTCACAAAACTCACTATGACAGATTTTTATCTTATCACAGAGAAATAAATGGATGGGCAAAGGGTCATTATTTTTGCAAATTATTGCCAGTTAAATAAAGATCCCTGGGAAAGGCACACAGGCATAAATATTTTGTAAAGCTTCCCAAATATTTCAATGAACAGCCTATTTGGCAATCACAGAGCTAGGTCAGGAACCAGCCCTGCCTATTCTCCATCCTTCACTCACAACTCTCCACAAGCATGACTGATTGGCTAGGTGGGTGAGTTCCAACAAGAAACCAGCTGCAGTAGCTCCTTCTTTGCCATTTCTTCTGGGTGCTGTGTCTCTGAGACGTCGTGCTCTGAGCCATCATCGCCTCTGGTAAAGAGCTCACCTTCCTGGAATTCTGCCTTCCCTGTGATGAGTAGATCCATCTAATTGAAGTACAAATTAGTAACTAATAATGTTTTACATCTTCCTGACTTCTCTGTATAGCTCTTAGCCAGATCCAAACTGTGCCCTAATGAGGTTTTACTTATTTCCATATAATTTCAACAATAATCATTATAGAATCATGAAAAATAAATAATAATAGGCATTTGCAGTACTATTACTTCCTTAAGGCCCTGGTGTTCTTGAGGTTTCTTTTCCTGTTTACTCAGGTCTTTCCCTCTCTCCCTTATGCCTTGGTTTTTCTACTATATCATTGAAGTCTTCTTTTTCAAATTTAAAAGTACTGGATGTTGACAGTTTATTTAAAACTTTTAGGTTTCGTGTATTCATAAATAATAAAATTAATGTGTTAAAATATTTTAATAAAAATTTGGTAATTGACTCAACACACTGGAGAAGTTTAAACCAAGTCCAAACTTGCCTCCTCTCCGTTTTGTGCTCTGTATGAAGGGAGAAAGATAAGAACACAGCCCTCTTTTCCTCTCAAAGAACAATAAATGTTGGGTTTTTTTTTAAGAGACAGAGTCTCACTTTGTGGCCCTCTGGGGTCACAGCTCACAGCAACCTCTAACTCCTAGGCTCAGGTGATACTCTTGCTTCAGCCTCCCAGTAGCTGGGACTACAGGCACCCGCTGCCACAATGCCCAGCTATTTTTTTGTTGCAGTTTGACTGGGCCGGGTTTGAACCCACCACCCTTGGTATATGGGGCTGGCACCCTACCCACTGAGCCACAGGTACTGTCCAGAGCAATAAAAGTTTTAAACCCATTAGAATGTACATGCATTCATTAGAACTGCTCCCAAGTGAGGGGCACGTGATAAGAAATACATTATTTGATATACCCTTATGGTTTCCTTCAGATAAGCCATATTATACACGTGTGTTTAGAACAAGAATTGGCTACTACTTTGATAGTTTGGACTTGTCATGGTAGTAACACAAATGTATTATAATTAAAACTGAAATACAAGGGGAAAGGAACTGCTTGGAAGTAACCGCTATGCATCTTGCTTAATATTTACTTAAACATGAGGTCAGCTGAAGAAGGACCCTTTGAAGAATGGTTTTTATTAAAGGTTCATACTCACAGTGGTTTATATTTTCATTCTCATTTTATTTTATAAAAAGAGAAATGCATATTCATAAGAAATTAGGACTAAAGCCTGGGAGTCAGATATTCAAATAGCTCTTTTCATTGGGAACTCCCTCAGGCTATCATGATTGATTACTTCTAATTTCCTTTTGAAATAAAATGTCAGGCATAGATTCTTAACAGAATTTGAGCTTTTTAAGTGTTTTGCAGAATTAGTGACTGGAGTTAGAATAAGGCTGTAGAAAAACATGGTAGAATCCATTAAGTTTTTTCCAAACACTTTGGAGGAAGTTATGCTAAAAATTGTTTATTGAAAGCTTTAAGGATTGAAGCGTATGTGTATATTGATGTTATGGATAGTTTTATGTGGATGTGTGTAGGGGTAAGAATGAAAAGAAGGAGAAATGAATGCTCTCAAACTAGATGGCTAATTACTGGCATTATCACAAGAGCTGCTACAATGCCAAGGGGTTATTGGAAAAATATTGAGGGCATGTTAAAAATAATGAATGAAATATGGACTTCAATAAACCTATCTATATTGAGAATTGTTTGTCAGTAAAATGACTAACATTGCATATTTTTCTACAAAATAAGATAAAATAAAAGTTTCAAATGGGAGCTTATTTCACAATTAAGAAAAAATTTGAAAATAATTTTGTTTTTGAAAATTTCTACCTTAATTGGTTAAAATTTCTTCCCTATATAATAGTTTTATTTTTTCTCCAGTAGGTATTTGCTCATTAATTTTTCATCGGAATTAATTTCCTTAGGCCTGTGTTCTCAGTGGCTCTCAGAACTTGTCAAGTTGCTTACCTGTCCCTTGCTTTTGATTCTGACCTCTCCTGGCCTATCCAATTATGCTTCAACACTGTTCCAACGTATACAAATAAAAGGTGAACTGCCTTCTGCCTTTTAGGTACCGACATTACTGGGTTTTGACAAGTTGTGTCTATAACATTAGATTTCCAATATCTTCAAATACATTTTTTATAAATATTTCAACGTTGGGCTTGCTAGTATAGACAAGAAATTATCATCATCATCTTCATCATCATCATCCTTCCTATACCTGCTTGAAATCTCACTATATGGAAAATACTTTTAAAAACCCAATATATGCATTACTTAATCCTTAATCATTAATACTTTCCAAGAAGCATTATCCCTGTTTTACGTAAGAATGGAGACATGAAGGGATAAGGGTATGTTATTTCCAAATATTTCATATCAGATGGCTAAGTGAGGCCTCAATTCAAATCTAGACTGCTTTTTTCTAGAGTACAGACTATGGCCCAGGCAGGTCTAAGGCACTGTTTTAGACATTAGAGCTGGGTAGTGTCCGGTGGTTTGACCTATGTTTGGGCTGACACAGCTGTAGTCCTGTCCAGATGAGGAGGGACAGGAAGACCAAGTTCCTTTAAGCACACTTAGGATGTACCTGTACCTGTTACTGCTGCTACCAATGACAACACAAACCACATGAATCACAATGGGTGACTCCATCACTGTTACTGACAACCCCCACATCACACTAGCTGCTTGGGCCCTGAAAACACACTCACACACCTGACCCTCTACTCCAACTACTAGCTTCTGAGCACCCAAAGGCCCAGCACTGTGCAAGGGCACACTAATACCCTGCTAGAATAAGCTGCTCTAGAGCCTAAAATCAAGCAAAATTAGCTGCTCCTGCCACCACTGGGGCCTGAAGAGTGGCTTAGTTGGCATGCAAATCCCCAGCTAAACTTCATCATAGTCTCAGCTACTACCTATACCCTAAGCTACCAAGGGAATCACAGTTGTCCCTGAGGACTGATTAAAAAATCATATGTAGTTTGAGCTACTACAGGCACCCCAAATCAAAGCCAAGGTCGTGTACTCAACCCACAACATATATACATAAATCTTCAGAAAAATTTGGAAGCAATTTTTAAAAAATTGGAGCAAGCAACTATTACATCAGATGCTCAGATATCAGTGGAAAGATGTGGAAAACATGTAAAAGCAAGGGAATATGACACCACCAAAGAACCAAAATAATTGTCCAGAGGCAGATCTAAATCAAAAAGAATTCCTCAAAATACCAGGTACAAAATTCCAAACATTGATTCTACAGAAGCACAAGGAGATTCAAGAGAAATCTGAAAACCAATACAAAGCACTCAGAAAATAACTTAGGATACAAATGAGAAATCTAACAGGTGAGATATCTTTACAAAAATCAAGCATATATTCTGGAACTGAAAAATTAATTAAATAAAATAGAAAAATACATTCAAAATCTTTAAAAATAGAATAGTCGAAGTAGAAGAAGGAAACTCATAACTTGTAGATAGGTCTTTTGAAATAATCCAGTAAGACAAAAATAAGGAACAAAGAATGAAACAGAGTCTTGGAGATGTTTGGCACTGCATAAAACAATCAAAGTTATGAATTATCCATATTCCCAAAGGAGACTAAAGACCAAAATGTTTTGAAAGCCTGTTTAAGAAAATAATCAATGAAGACTTTCCATGACTATCAAGGCAGGTATATATATTCCAATAAAGACAGTCTAATGATCCCCAGCCAAAGAAACTGCAAAAAGGACTTCAGTGCAGCATATTATAATCATAATGACTGACGTTGAAGTGAAAAAAATTTAAAATTCACAAGAGAAAAGTATCTAGCCACCTTCAGTGAAACCCTTCACATGAATGGCCAGGGACCTCTCAGCAAAAATCTTACAGCCCATAATAGTATGGGATGGTATTTTCAAAGTGTTGAAAGAAAAAGGTGCCAGCTAATAATTGTATATGCTAAACATATGAATAAGCGTCATAAATGAAAAAGAAATATGGTCTTTCCCAGGCAAGTGAATGTTGAGAGAATTTGTTACCACTAGGTTAGCCCTACAGGGAATAATCAAAGTAGTCTTAAACAATAGGTCAATATTCATCAGCATGGACACACAAAAATATAAAACTCAATGGTATAATAAAAAAATCACACAGAAGAGGAAAAGGAATGAAATGGCAACTTGACAGAAGTTCAGCAAACCACAAAGACAAAAAGAGAAAAAGAAATGAAGAACTTATAAAATAAGTAGAAGGCAACTAACAATATGGAGCATTTAGTCTATTTACCTTCAAGGTTAATACTTATATGTGAGGTTTCATTTTTGTCACATTATTAGTTGACTACAAATACATGTATACATATAGCAGACTGGAGAAAAAAACATGATCTAACTTTATTCTGTTTACAAGAAATTCCCATTACCCATGTAAAGATATCTATTAAACACTTGGCTAGAACAAGATATTTCACACAAATAGAAACAAAAACAAGCAAGAATGCCTATATTTACATAATAAAAATTGACTTAAATACAGTGAAAAAAAAAGAACATTATTATACAATGATAAAGGGATCAATTCAGCAAAAGGATATAATGATTCGACATATATATGCATCTGGCATCAGAGCACTCACAAAACAAAACAAACATAACTATACCTGAACAAAGTAATAAAGATAGACATCAATAATGGTCAGGGACTTTGACCCTGTGCTCACAGCTCTAGACAGATCATAAAGATAGGAAGTAAAGAAACATTGTTCTTAAATTGGACTTCAGAGCAAATGAAATTAACATTTACAGAACATTCCACCCAACTACAGAATATCATCAGTGCATGGAACATTCTCCAAAATAGACCACATGTTAAGCCCAAAGACAAATCTAAACTAATTTTTAAAAATTAAAATCATATTAAGTATCTTGTCAGACCACATTGGAATACATCTAGAAATCAATACAAAGAGAAACCAGAAATTAAACAAACCCCTGAAAATTTAAATGCATGCTCCTGTATCATTACTGGGTGATAAATAAATAAAGACAAAAATTTTTAAAAAGTTGAAATGAATTAAAAAGGTAAATATGACATACTAAAACCTGTGGGATACAGAGATAGTGGTGCTAAGATGGAAGTGTATAGCATTAAATGTCTATGTCAGAAAGGTAAAAAGATCACAACTTAACAAGCTAAAATAGCATCTCAAAGAACCTGGAAAACAAGAACAAACCAAACCCAAAGTTAGCAGAGGAAAATTAATAACAAATGTCAGAGTATAATTATGTGAAATAAAGACCAAAGAAACAATATGAAAGATCAAACATCAAAAGTTAATTATTCACCAAGATAAACAAAACTGATAAACTACTAACTAGACTAACTGAGAAATGAACAGAGAAGATCCAAATAAACCCAATAAAAATTAAGTTTTATCAACATAACTTGTCTGAAGCATTTTCCCCAAGAGACGTATGAATTGCTATAAATTATCCTGAGGTATATTAATACACATTTGACATTTATTTAATTTGGAGAAGGGAAGATTATGACTATAATTTGTCTTTGATAACCAGAAATAGAAATTAATGATATCAATGAAAATAGTGATATTAAAACCCTCTGAAAATAATAAAATATAATTTGTATGTACCTGACAAGTGAAGTAAAAAGCATACTTACTAATAGTTTTCCTCTTGTTTTTACTCCAAAAAGATCAAGAAGCTGTTTTTTGAAGTTTGGACTGTTTATAAGTACCATAGTGTTTTATGAAAAGCTTTGTCAATATTTCAGAAAGAATATTGTCATCTCTTTGTTGGGAATATAAATCAGATAAGGTAGTTTTAGGAATATAAAAATTCCAAATCTTGATCGAAAGTTCCTATTTTTGTCAATCTATTGTATCACAAAGCAAAAGGAGTTTCAGTTTCAAATCTTACTCTCCGGGAAAGAAATAGATTAAAAGAATCTAACATGGCAATATTTTATGTCATTTGTTGGGATGTTAATGGGTAAGTAAACAGAACTCTCAGACTTGAGAGAAAAGAGACTTCGTTGTTGAATGGTTATAAGTGAAAGGGAGGTCCTAATGGCATTGCTGGTTCTTAAAATCTTTGTAAGATTTGAGCGGGAGTTGAAGAGCTATGGAAGATGTTGAACAGTATTATGAAAAAAGAAAATAGCAGAACTAAAACAACACTTGTCCCTGAAATGTTTGCAGGTCAAGAGAAGCATCTGTCTAACTATAGGGGCTTTCTATTGAATTATAGTAACTGTGGAAATGGAAAATGAGGTCAGGTGTGACCAGTTAGACACTGAATGTAGAGACAATGGCCAGATCTTATTGTAAATTAGACTGCGGACCCCAAACCTTAAGCTATCAGCCTGTGGAAGCTAAAACACAACCTCTGCAGCCCCAAATGGCCAAGACTTTATTACTACCTGTTAGCTCCCCGAACTTTTGCCTCTCCTTCCAACTTTGAATCCATTAGAGAAAGCAGATTATACTCTGCTCACCAATTACATAAGAGTACCCTCTTCTAGTCCAACTCCAGCTTCCCCTGCCAACAAACTCCACTCAAGCACATGTGAACTCTTCCCTTTTATCTGCTATGAAAATCTCCATTCCTCGGCCTGCCTTTGAGTCTCTGTCAAACGCAAACAATAGTGACTAACTCCCTTCCTAAAAGAAGCCCTGAATTAGTAACTGCTGCCTGTCCTCATATAGATAGTCTCAGTTTATTTCCACATTGATTATGCTGGGTGGAAGACAGGAGAGACATATGGACATATTTAACAAATACAGTGACCTTCAAGATTGTTATTGCAGGACGATTGCAGGAAGGTGAGAAGTTGACACTGGTGATGAGCAGTGAAGAGATTAGTGCAAGATTAGGTGTTAGATGAGCATCCAAGAATTAGTATAGGGAAATGGAAATGGTGAAGAAAAAGGTGAAAGGAGAATAAATTATGGGCAATTTATTTATTTGTCTCTACGAATGTCTACTGTGCCGTCATTTGGTCATTTAATTAGATTTTAATTTCCATGAAAAGTGTATTTTTCCATACTAATGAACATCTCCACATTACTCCTGTGCCCTTCCTCCAGTCTTTATTCCTGCTAGAGAAGAAAGCATAGTTGGTTGATAGTGCAGGACAGCTACTGGTCTTTCTTTTTCAATTAAATGAATAAAAACTGCATCCAGGGCACTGGATATTTACCTTTCTCTTGTCCTTTTCTCTCTAGTTAAACTAATGAGTGGTAGTGACTTGGGAAGACTTATTAGTTGTGTAGACTGTTGGGGAAGTATAATTTAAAACATTTCTTCCCAGCACAGACAATCTCTCCACAGAGGTAGGAGAGGAAGAAAACAATTTTATTATTAAATATTCACTAAACCAGAACGTGATGTGCATCACAGGAATTTTATTAGGAGAGTTGAAAGATGAAAGATATTTTTTATACACCCAAGCAGATCTAATCATTGCATATATTTTCTCCAATAACTATTCCTCAAGTAAGAGGAGTTGATGGCACCGTTTGTCACACTGTACTGCTAAATTCACTTGGCAGTTGAGTCTGTATTAGTTAATTGGCTTGAGAGAAGAGAAATATAAACTTTTCAGTTGAGTTAGGCTGGCAACCTGGAGCAAAGTGCCTACTCTAAGTTGTTAGGCTCTGAAATTATCCCCCTACCTAAAGTAAGTTAGGCTCCCAAGTTAGACTCCTGCAGAAACTGGGAGCTAGGTATACTATCTTCCTTGAATTTTACATTTCAAAGAAATGGTTTGCAAGTCTTTAAGAAAAATATACTCAAGATGTAAGAGGGTTATTTAGCATTTGTAGCGATTTACTTACATATCAAAGGGACAACGAGAGAACTTACTATCACAGGTAAATGCTCCAAGGAAAGGCAGAAGGAAAGTCTTTCCACAAGGAGAAGAAAACACCTTTAAAAAAAATTTTAATTTCAAATTTTAAAATTGCATTTCTCCGTAAAAAGACCCAAAGCTTTGCCTGCCTAGGTGTTCTAAGCAAAATGCTAACAAGTTCATATTATCTTCCCCACAATGCTCCATCACCCTATCTGTCTTCCTAAGTGATGATATTCCATCTCCCCCCACCCCACAGTGGTTTAGTCATTTCAGACCTGAGTGGGAGAAAATTTGATACTGAAAGATTTCTCAAAGCCCTCCCACCCCCAAATATGTTGTATATGGCTCTTCTACTGATTTATGTAAAGAGGCAGCCTTAGAATCTGCATGACCAGGATTGGGAAGAGGTCAAATCACACACTTGGTGGAGTCCCTTTCCTTACCTCTGGGTAGCAGATGTGTTTTTGTCTTATTTTTTCTTGTGATCACATTTAAATAACTCACATATAGTCGCTTATATCTGTCAGTAAACTATGGTTTCTTCCTCTTTATCTTTTCACAAGGAGCTGAACAAAACCTTCAACATACTTGCAAGTTTTCATTCTCTTCTAATTTGCAAAACAATTCCAAAATACAATTGTATGGTACCCCATGAGAAAGTAGGAGTTGAGTGAGATGCCAAAGCTAAGTGGGCATGGAGTTGAAGGCCATTAAGGGATCATTGAACAATGCCACAAATAATTTTGCTATTTGAAAGAAGATAGTGGAAATAGAAGATAGAGGAAATAAGTTCAGAGGACAAACTTTTAAAACCCAAGGAAATTAATAGGAAATTAAAGGAAAAGTCCAAATGCTGGGAATAAAATCTGGAAAGCATCAGGTTCAATAAATGAGTAAATTTCAAGAACACAGGACTAGACATCAGTGCCATACTCTGGAGACTAGTCTGCAAGAAACATGAGTATTAATTCATTTTTAGACAAGAAAGAAGTTATCAGCAAAATGTGATATTTTAATTTTTGTGGAGGAAAGTCAATTTAGAGAGAGAACCTGGTAAAATTTGATAAATTAATTTGGGAGTGAAAGGAAGTAGAAAAATTACACTCAGGTTGTATCCAGGATATAGGAAGCTATTGCCAGTGTCAAGACCTGGGTTTAACTAGTTGTGGAACAGCTAGATATGAGAGAAATTAAAGATCATAAAACCTTATTAAGCTTGTATAATTCATGGAAATTTCATTGATTTCATAGAGTATCCTGGATTGAATAGGAGGTCAAACAAGGGCTGTTAGTGACTTATCTTCAAGATGGGAATTTGAAAAAGAATAGACATGCTTAAAGTACTGATTTTCTAATGCTGGAAGACAGGCCCTCTTTCAATCTGTTCATGTTATGCCTCAGGGTTTTTGATAAAGTTATATAATTTTGCCCATTGTAAAGAATATTTTGCAGTTAGTTTGTAGAAACTTTTCTAGTAAGGTATAATTTATATGTTAGAAATTGCACAAATAGTAGATGGGTAACTTGATAAATTTTTATAGTTATTTATAGTAATTTAGATGTCCCTTAAGTGGTATATTTAAAATATGGGGTTTCTATTTTTGACACGCAAAAATATATTTTACTTTCGCATTCTTCTATTGTCTTCAGAAATTTTTCTGAAATGTATCATCTGCGGCATGGGATTACAATTTAGGACTCACAACTTTCACCATTAGCTAAAATAGACGCTCGCTGGATTGAAGATTGAAACTTAAGACATGAAACCATAAAAATACTAGAAGAAAGTGTAGGAAAAACACTTGAAGAAATCAGCCTGGGCGAATATTTTATGAGGAGGACACCCTGGGCAATTGAAGTAACATCAAAAATACACTATTGGGATCTGATCAAACTAAAGAGCTTCTGCACAGCCAAGAACACAGTAAGTAAAGCAAGCAGACAGCCCTCAGAATGGGAGAAGATTTTTGCAGGTTATGTCTCTGATAAAGGTTTAATAACCAGAATCCACAGAGAATTCAAATGTATTAGCAAGAAGAGAACAAGTGATCCCATCTCAGGGTGGGCAAGGGACTTGAAGAGAAATTTCTGTAAAGAAGATTGGCGCATGGTCTACAGATATATGAAAAAATGCTCACCATCCTTAATCATCAGAGAAACGCAAATTAAAA
>CAUYQV010013220.1:0-15868 GCA_963574575.1 Galagoides demidoff | reverse complement strand
ATGAATATCTTTACATTTTTATATTACTCAACCTCATACTGATTATGAATTTTAAAAGTTATATTCTTTTTTAAAGCATTCCATTTTATTTATTTTTAATTTAGGATAAATATAAGGGTGCATACAATTAGGTTACATTGTTTGCGTTTGTTGGGTAAAGTCTAAATTGTACTTGAGTCCTTCACCCAGGAGTTGTGCCGTATACCCTTACATTGTATTCATTAGGTGGGACCTTACTGAGCCCCTTCCCCCTTCCCTCTCCTTCAATTTAATTGTGTTTTGCAATGGCACATTTCAAAACTATTAAGAAATGAGTATAATTGTGATGGATATGTTACTTGGTTCAATGTAAACATTTCACATTGTATATCAAGGCAGTACCCTGAACCCCATAAATGCATGTACAATGTACAAAGTTTTTAATTTAATAAAAAATAATTAATTAAAAAATAATAATTGTGTTTTTCCTCTCATGTGGGCCTGTAGTTCATCTACTAGTTTCAAATGAGTATTGAGTACATGGGGTATTGTTTTCTAATCTTGAGATCCTTTACAAAGGAGAATGTTCTTCAATTCCGTCTAGGTAAATATAAGGTCTTCATCATTTCCTATGGCTAAATAGCATTCCATGTTATACAAATACCACAGTTTGTTAATCCATTCACTGGTTGCTGAGCACTTGGATTGTTGACACATCTTTGCTATTGTGAATTGAACTGCTATAAACACTTGAGTGCAAATGTCCTTATGTTAAAATGATTTTTTTTCTTCTCAGTAGATAACCTAATGATAGTTTTGCAGGATCAAATGGAAGGTCAACTTTGAGTTCTCTGAGGATTTTCCTTACTGCTTTCCAAAAAGGCTGTATTAGTTTGTAATCCCACCAACAGTGTACAAATGTTCCCTTATCTCTGCACTCTCATATTATGGAGCATAAGAAGTTGAAAGAGGTCTTTAAATAAAAGTTATAATCTTTAGTGGATTACAAAATTCTACCCGTCTATAAGTTGTTAGAGTGTAGGGATCATGTTTACTCATCTTTGATCTCTACCACATTTAGTGTATTAAAAATGTTAAGCTGAAGTATCATAGGAAAAATAATACTTGTACCATTAGAATATATAGATTCGTGCATCAATGATTTCCTCTACTAATTGTGTGATTTTGCTCAATTGTTAAACCCTTAAAGAATGTCTCATTTTTTTTCATTTGTTAATGTGAGGCAGTTATCTTTACAAATTAGCTAGTTGTGAAGATTAAATAAGAAATAAGTGAAAATACTCTGTGATCACTAAAGCATTTTGACCACAGAACTTTAAGGTATTAATTCAAATGGACAATGAATGAATGCTTTCTGGTTGACTCCTGAAAGTTATACAGAAAGACACTTTCCTACTTTATCAGTGACAATGTCATATAGAGTAGTAATTAAAGGAGGGTTGTAAGATTCTCCGGTCCACCAAATTTCCACTAATCTCCCTGACAATATGCCTAAACTATTCTTACTTTTCAATGTTTTGTATTAAGCATTTGAATCTTCAGAAGGAACCTATTAACATTAAAAAAATGGGAGGTAATTTAATGCATGAGTGTCTATTTACATATTTATACAGATGAATATGTCAGCAGAAAGCAGAGACTAAGGAAAAAGACCTTAAGAAAGATAGGAGAGTACAGAGACCCATGCTTCTCTAGGGTAAAAACACACTGCGATACAGCAGAACCTCTGTAAGCTGATCACTCAAGAGACCATAACAAATTGGTCAACAAATGGAGGTGGTCAACATAAGGAACTGGGCCTGCTGTAGTGATACGTACATTACTAACAAAAGTTAGTACAGTGTGTGTTGGGTCCATGAAAATTAGGTCAATTTAAGGAGGTGGCCAGTGTAGTGGGGTGTTCAACTCTGGAGGTTCTGCTGTATTTTTAATGTATGTGTTGCTTTTATTGACTACTTTACCTGTTCTCCTTTCAAACATTACTTTTAAGGTGGAACTAGCGTTCTTCCTACTTCTCCCTACTTTAGTTGAACTGACCACTATATATAGATTTTGCAAGAGTTAAAAATCCTCTGAAAATGTGGTTGGAAAGAATAATTACCTACCGCCTAAGAGTCCTTGGCGAGCTCCCAGAAGACCCATTTGTGGTAGGAATTTTCCTACTTTTCCCGGGTAATGATGTGTAATGATGATTAAACTATGTCTCAATGAATTAAATAAAACATGTTTACCAAAAGAGATAAAATTGAAGTAAACACGAATGCATTTTATGATTCTATATAGTTTATTATTTGTGCTATGTAATTTATTATTTTGAAATACACATACAAGCCCTACAACTGCTAATACTTTTTACGATGTATAAACCTAAGGAATAAAAACTGTAGTCACTCCTGGATTCAGCCCTGTACCATGCTTACACTGTCAGCATGTGTGCAACTAAGGACGTACATACCATAGGGACGGATATAGTCAATTGCCATTTGTTTAGTACCTGTTAAATATAAAATACTCAGCTAGGAAACATCTGCACAGGTAACACGTAACTGTGTGTGTGTGTGTGTGTGTGAAGAGGGTAGGAGCAGGGGAATGCATAGATTCCTATTCCAAAATCCTTTCAGTGTTACCCATGTATTTGGGTACTAGGGTCACCATTTACAAAAACCTCTGCTCTGATGCAGCTCACACGGCAATGGAGAAAAAGGTAATCAGCAGAAAAAGTTAGTACAGCGAGCATGCTGGATGGCAGTGAGTGCTATGGAGAAAAGGAAAGCAGGCAGTGAATAGAGTGCAGAGTGAGGGCTGCAGCTCCTACTTATGTGGACTGGGAAGGCTTTTCCAAGAAGGGGACACAATACCCAAATAAGGGTATGGAGGCAGTCATGACACTATCTGAAGGAAAACCATTTCAGGCTCAATAGACAACAAGTCCCAAAGCCCTGAGGCCAGAACATGTCCTGGATTCATAAAGAAGCAAATTGGCCCATGTGGCTGGAGCAGAGTTAGAGAGGACAGGAATGACTTCAAAAAGATAAGGAGAGAGGCCCTGGAATCCTAGTACTGTGGGAAGTCAAAGCAGGTGGATTGCATGAGCTCAGGAGTTCTAAACCAGCCTGAGCAAGAGTGAGACCCTATCTCTAAAAATAGCTGGGTATTGCGGCAGGCGTCTGTAGTCTCAGCTACTTGGGAGGCTAAGGCAAGAAGATTGCTTGACCCCAAAAGTTTGAGGTTGTTGTAAGCTATGATGCCATGGCACTCTACTGACAGCAACAGAGTATCTCAAAAAAAAAAAAAAAAAAGAGAGAGAGAATTGATCATGTCAGTTCTATAGATCATTATAAGGACAATGACTTTCATTTTGAATGATATAAAAAGTCCTCAGAAGTTTTAAGTGAGGAGTGACATTATCTGATTCATTTTTAACAAGAAAAATGAGATAGAAGTTTCTTCTGATTGATTCATTCACTTAAAAATTTATAATAAATCAAGAAGAAGAAAGAGCAGACAAGCAGGAGGTGATCCCATATGCTGCTATTAATAATTCAGTTAAGAGTGGATATTGGATTGAACAGAAGTGGTGGGAGTTAGGTAAGATGTGGTTGGATTTTGTAATAGATGAAGGTCTGCTTTATAGAATTTGATAATGAAGTGGATGTGGAGTGTGAATGACAGAAATTAAGAAAAGATTAATGCCTTAGGGCATGATCAGCTGGAAGTATGGGGTTGCCACTGACAGCAATGGGGAAGGAAAGAGACCCAAAGAGAGAGAAAGTTTAGGACGGTGGTTCTCAACCTGTGGGTCATGACCCCTTTGGGGGTTGAACGACCCTTTCACAGGGGTCACCTAAGACCATTGGAAAACACACATTTCCGATGGTCTTAGGAACGGAGACACGGCTCCTCTATCCATCTCCAGGCGAGTCTGCCTACATGCAGATATGCCCATATATGAGTACCTGGCGTGTTGACATCATTGTGCCAACTCCATCTTATATACCCCATGCAAATACAGGAGGATGTGACAGGGTTGGCACCATAATGTACTTATGCCGACCAGTCACACGTGTGTAGAGATCAGCTACTGTGTGGAAAGTAGCTGCTGTGTTGAAAGCAGCTACTCTGTCAAAAGCAACTACTGTGTTGAAAGGAGCAGTATTTGAGGTAAAATGTCACTTCATGAATTATAATTACTGGGTAAATGTAAAATCATGTACTGTAAAATCATCAACACAACAACAAAAAATCTGTACCATGGGAGCTTAATCTGTATGCTGATCCATCTTTTTATAATCGGCTCTGGTTGATGTGAATACTGCCCCCTTGTGATAGTAACAGATATGTAAAAAAACAAAACAAAACAAAACAGAGAGATAGTAAATAATAGGAAACTTTAATGAACTGTACTGACTGAACTATGCCGTGTATCATCTTTTGTATTATCAAAGCTATTGTTATATATTATTTTCATTAGCAAACTGGTTATCCTATGACAATGGATTGTGTAGAGAAGAACGTTAAGAAAACAAAATATAGTGAGGATTTTTTACAGTATGGTTTTACCGCAAGAATTACAGCAGGAATTGAGAAACCACAATGTGTTATTGGTTGTGAAGTTCTATCAGTTGAATCTATGATGCAAACAAACTAAAACGCCATTTTGATAGAAGCATCTGAGCTTTGCTGGCAAGGATACCAACTATTTTAAAAGCAAAGCTGATGGACTCAAGGAAGCCAGACTTGACACTGGTGGCAAGTACCATGAACAAAAGGTAGCAGCTGTTGAAGCTTCATATTTGGTGGCACTCAGAATCGCCAGAGCTATGACACCTCACACCATTGCTGAGGATTTACTGTTGCCAGCGGCCAAAGACATTGTTTGAGTTATGATCAGAGACAAATTTGTTACAGAATTGAGTGCAATTTCTTTATTTAAGGACACTGCCCACAGAAGAATAGATGACATGCCTGTTGATATCTTGATCAGGTAATCCAGGAAATTAAATCTGCTCCACTTCCAATATTTAGTATCCAGACGCTGCAAAGTGTTCACAGTTACTGGTTTTTGTGAGGTATATTAATGATGGAGACTTTAAAGATGAGTTTCTTTTTTGCAAACCTCTTGAAATGACAACTACTGCACGTGATGTATTTGACACAGTTGGTTCATTTCTGAAAGAGCATAAGATCTCTTGGGAAAAGGTTTGTGGTGTTTGCACAGATGGTGCTCCAGCTATGCTAGGATGTCGATCTGGATTTCAACGTTTGGCACTGAATGAGTCAGCAAAAGTCATCAGAACTCCCTGGATGATTCATCGGCAAATATTAGCAACGAAGACGCTGCCACAAGAGTTATAAGAAGTAATGAAAAGTGTCATAAGTTCTGTCAATTCTGTAAAGGCAAGGATACCAACTATTTTACCAACTATTTAAACAGTGGACTGTTTTAGCAACTGTGCCACTAGTTGGATGCACTGAACAATGCTCTGCTATTTCACACTGAAGTGAGATGGTTGTTGAGAGGACAAACTTACTTGGTTGACATCTCTGCCATCTTGAATGAGTTAAATTTATCACTGCAAGGACCAAATGCAACATGCCTCTATATGTCTGAAAAGATCCAATCATCCCAAATGAAACTTCAGGTTTGGCAAAAAAAAAAGCCCCAAATAGATGAAAATAAAATTTACATATTGCCTTATCTGCTTTCTTTGTGGACATGACATTGAATAAGACAAAGGGATTATGATGATAATTTCTGTGAAAGAACCCTTGCACATGCCTGCAGATGAAATTTTATCGTACTTTCCAAATCTACCTGACAACTCATTTGCACTTGCCAGAAGCCCATTCATAGTCAAATTGAAGATGTTCCTGACACAGAACTTGAACTTACTAACAGGGATGCAGCGAGAACTGATTTCTCTACAATGCCAGTTACAAAATTCTGGATCAAGTGTTTGCAGTCATATCCTGTTCTGTATAAGACGGTGTTGTGCCACCTTCTTCTTCCATTTCCAACAATATATCTTTGTGAAATAGGAGTTTCCAGCTTGTTGGTTATTAGGTCTAAATACAGAAGTAGACTTGTTGAGGAAGACAATATCTGTTGTGCTCTTGCAAAGACTGCAAAGACTGCCCGGAGAATTTCTGATCTTGTGAGAAAGACGCAATCTCAACCTGACATCAGCTTTACTGTTGTTATATTAAGACTGTTTGGTACCCATGCTACACCATGCTTCAAGACAAAATTTCATTCATTTGTAATTAGAAATAAATATTTCCCAATATATAATTACATATTGTTTTTGTGATTAATCCCTATGCTTTGGTTATTTTCAATTTGTAACAATGAAAACACATCCTGCATATCAGACATTTACATTACGATTCATAACAGTAGCAAAATTACAGTTATAAAATAGCAATGAAAATAATTTTATGGTTGGGGCTCACCACAACATGAGGAACCATATTAAAGGATTGTAGCATTAGGCAGGTTGAGAACCACTGGTTTAGGAAATTGCTTTTGAATGAGTTGGGACGGTGATTAGACATCCAAGTGGAATGAAGAGTAAGCAGTTAGATGTGTGAATCTGGAGTTGAGGACAGATGTCTAAGCTAGAGGTATAGTGGAAATACAATATTTGGGACTTGTATACTTATATAATATTTGATGTCAAGAGTGTACTTAGGAAAACAAAAAGGTTCTAGGTTGAGGCTTTCCAATGTTAAGAGTTTGGGGGAGGTGGAGAAAGTATTATAGCAACAGAATCCGAGAAGGAGAAGTCAGTGTGACCAGAAGGAAACCAGGAGAGAGTGACGTCTGGAAGAACGTGTTTCCAGGGTGTGAGTCATGTGTCAAATGCTCTGACAGATCCTGTAAGATTCAGACTGAGAAGATTCACACTGAGTAATGTCCTTTGGGTTTGGCAATGGGGAGCTCATTGCAACATTTTTCTCTAGTAAATTTGACATAGAGGAGGTGAAAGAGTCGTTTTCATGGGTGCAATGAGAATAAGAAGGGAAGAATTAAGAGGGGCCAAGTAAAAACATGTTTTTTATGCGGATGAAAATGAATCAGCAGAAAGGGAAAACACAGTGCTCAGGGGAAAGAGGAGAATTGGTTGAGTCACATTTTTGAGTCAGTTAGAGATGCTGGGATCTTGTGCACAAATATGGGATTCAGCATTCACAGGTGCATGTCAAATTCTTTCCTCAAAACAGGAGACAAGAAGGATTAGATAAGCTCAGCTGGAATTAGGAGGGAAGTGATGGAGGTGAGAGCTTGTGGAAGTTCTTTCCTCATTGCTTCTCTTTTCTCAGTAAAATAGGGACCAAGGTAGTCACCTCATGCTCTCAAGGAGTTTAAAATACAGGGTCAGAGACAAAGGAATATATTAAAGCAAGATTGAATATGGTTTGAGTTATAACACATGCACCTGTTTTTTGAACAAACAGGACTCAGGGGATGTTATTATAAAACAACTTTTCTTTTGTTCTGCTTTAAATTTATTCTATGGGCCCAGTATTATCATCCCCTGGGGAAATTCACTGCATTTTTTTTCTTGGCATTTTTATTAATAAAAGTTTTCCAATTAGTATGCCCAGAGTAATAAGCAAAACTTTATTCAAAGATGAAACTACTCCACTCTACCATCAGGACTATTAAGCGTTGGCTTCTGTTAATGAGTAAGAGGCCACAACTGGGCCTTTTTTTTCTTTTTCTGTTTTCACTCCTTGTCTCCCACTGTTACCATGTTTAATCTGTTAACCTTATACTGTTTGACACTGGGAGGGCTGGTATAGGAGCTAGAGAAAGAGGAGGGAATTCCCTTGTTAATTTACATCATCCTGAGCTGACATTGTATCTTGTGGGCCTGTAGGTGTCCAAAGCTGACCTTATCTTTTTGAGGAACTTGTAGTTTTCTTATGGTGTGTAATGTATCCTGTCTGGCTGACTGTTTGGCATGTCATAAGGAAAGAAGACATTAATTGTCATGGTTTCAGCTGAAGCTGAGGCTGAATTAGCTCCTCTTCAGCATTCTATTGCAGAATTGAAAATCAACTGCTGTTGGTGTTGAGAGGAGAAGGGGGGAGTGAGAGAGAGGAGAGAGAGTGCATTAAAATGCTAAGTTTTAATTAGCAACATAAGGATAAAATAAAGGGGCCTTTGAGCTGGGCGAAGAAAAATTTAATAGGACTGATGTTCTCAGTGATTGCCACTCCCGAGACTTATCTCCCTGATATAAAAGGGAACTGATAGGCATCCTCCTTGCTACTGGCTCTGCGCCGTAACTTCTCTACCCTGGGTGTGTGTGACTGAAGCAGAGATCAAATACTGAAATGCAGGCCACGGTCTATGAGGTTGCCTTTCATATGTTCTCTGTCTAATGTCGGTTCTTTATATGGGATGCTGTCTATGACAATCAAACTCACCTTCAAAGAACTAAAATAAGAATTTTCAAAGTGAGCCTAACAAACATGGTGAGAAGAAGTGAACGAAACAGAGGGAAAGAAGAACTGAGTGGAAACCCCGGGGTAAAACAAGCCTGGAGCAACCAGGCGTCATAAAACAGAAGGTGAGTAGAGAGATGTGGGGATGCCGCTCATTGAAAGGACTGACATAATCGCGGTTCAGAGTAGCTGAGTTATCACAGTCAGGACACACTAGACTCTAGAGTGGTATTTGCAAAATGACCATGGTCTATAGCTGCACACACTCTCCCTTACTGAGGCTGCAGAGTGGTCTGAGTTAATCGCACAGCAGTTTGAGATAATCAATTGCACAGCCAAAGCTGGGGCTTGGTCTCGTCATCCTCTGCCCAAATTGGGCTCCTTATTCATTCTTCCAGCCCCAGGTGAACGTATCACCAACCAATAGTTTCCCAAGTCTAAACTCTTGGAGTTGGTCTTTGTTTCTCTTTTTCTCATCTCACGAATCCTTTTCATCAGTGCTACCTCCCTGCCAACCTTGAAAATTCCTCTCTCTCCTCCAGTGTTGCTGTGTTAAACCACAATACTTCCCACCCAGTTATGCTTCTGTGTCTTCCCTCACCACTCCCGATCCATTCTACAGTTAGCAAGTGATTCTTATGAAAATGGAAATGAGATTATTCATCTTTAAAACCCTCTAAAGGCCTCCCCCTGCACTTAGACTATAACCCACTCCCCTGGGCTTTACCACAAAGCCTTGGCCTGGCTTACTCTGTGACCAACCACGCTGGCCTACTTTGTTTCTCAAACTAGCCAGGATTAGTTTCACTATGGAGCCTTTGCACACCCATTTCCCTCTATCTGGAGTGCTCTTCCTTCTAGTCTTAGCAGAAGTGGATCCATCTTGACATTTAGTTTTCAGCCTAAATGTCATGTCCTCAGAGATACCTTCACTGTCACCCAATTTCAAGTCACTAGCTGTTGGTTGTCTACTCCTCACTCATTTTAAGTCAGTGGTGTAGTGCTGGTGATTCATTCTGGGTGCTGTTTGTTGGTTCACTGGACAGTGTGTGTGTGTATGTGCGTGTATGTGTGGTTTATTCAGCTGTTTTTGCTTGTTTACTTGGTAATAGAAGAAAAGCCCTTCTCTATTGAAAGCAGAGAGGCACACATTAAGTGGAATGCCCTCATTTACACCTCAGACAGCTATTGTTTTCACTTGGTCTCTTAAGTTTTGATTTTTCAACACACAAGAAAATTTATCTACAAAATTTCTTCCTAGGGGTAATTAGTCTGAAAACCATTTGTCCTAATGACAAACTGATACCAGTTAAGGAAAAAAAAAAACATTTTGAGAGCTCTTAAACAAATTGATGTCTCTTTGGTTAAAAAAAATCCATCATGATAACAGACTCAATACTGGCACACTCGAAATTCTCTCTGTTAATTTATTTACTGGATTTAGGAAGGGCTTTATCCTCCAATAAGTCAACTTAACTTTACTCGATTTTGTGACTGTGATTGTTTATATTTGTCTATGTGAAAGTATCACACAGGTTTAGTTTGGTAACAACATAATTCCCTGCTCTCTTCACTCATAAAAATACAGTATAAGCTCTACACATTGACCACCCTGGGGACTGTAGTAAACTGGTCAAAATATGTAGGTGGTCAACATAAGAAACCAGGCCTACTGTACTTATATCTACATGTGGTGCATGTACAGTCTATGGACAACTGAAGGAGGTGGTCAACTATGGAGGTTCCATGGTATTAAGAATTAAAAGGTAATAAAGTATTAATGTACTTTCAAACGATTCTGCACTCATGTTCAAAGACCTTTACATTCTAACTGATTCGTAGTTCCAAATAACAATGTCACAAAGTGGATTTGAATTATAAACTTAAAGTATTTGGACCTCCAATTTTCAATTACTTCTTTTTCCTTTTTATTATATCTACCTATGAAAAGGAATGCCATTGCTTCACATACATGTTAACAAAAATCTGCAAAGCAAAATGCAGTATTTGGGAGCTGGTAATTTACTTCTTTTCTGTAGTCAAAAAAGATATTTTATATTTTCTAAAGGGAAGTGATAAATATTCATTACTGATTAGCTGATTTTGTGGCCTAAATAGATGAACCCGAGCCAGCTCATTCCTAGCTCTCCATAGCATGATTAACAGCACTGAAACTCCAGAAGTCTCCATTGATCAGTGGAAGAATAAGAAGTGCTGAGAGAGCCAATGGAAAGGCAGAGGTCTGAGTAGGAATAAGGAGATGGCACAGTACAGGACTATACACCAGGAAGCCAATGGCTAGAATCATGGGCTCCAACAGTACGTGTCAGCAAATCACTCTCAGAGGCCAAGACTTCAGAAGCTGTGGGTTAAGATAAGCCATTCTGCAGCAGAGATGGGCAAGAACCCTGCTGATAATCATGTGCTTCTGGTTCTCAGTGAAGGTTGCTTCTCAGAATGCATTTCTGAATTTTATGAAAGTGTGAACATCTTTGGAGAGATGGTGGTGTTGTTGAGGGGATATCCAAAGATTACTATGGATATAATTACTATGAGGTATTATATTTGGATTCTATTTTTTTTTTTTTTTTTGAGACAGAGGCTTACTTTGTCACCCTTGGTGGAGTGGCACGGTGTCACAGCTCAAAGCAACCTCCAGCTCTTGGGCTTAGGCGATTCTCTTGCCTCAGCCTTCTGAGTAGCTGGGACTACAAGTGCCCGCCACAACACCTGGCTACTTTTTTAGTTGTAGTTTGGCCGGGGCCAGGTTTGAACCTGCCCCCCTTGGTATGTGGGGCCGCCACCCTACTCACTGAGCCACAGGCACCTATTTTTCGAATGTTTCTCTGAAATGTCAGTTATTTGAAAGTGCCCTGTTTTTAGGAGCAGATGAGATAGTCCCGAATGAGAAATGGCCCCTACTCTCATGTAAACACCTAGTCTACTGAACTTGGAGAGATCCGTGCAATTAGAGAAACATGAAAACCTCAAACCCCACTTTGCTCGAGCCTGGCCTGCACCATTTACCTGCATATTTTTAGGTATACCCGCTGTAATAGGGTAGGAAAGTGGAAATCTGTATTGTATATAACAGAGCACTGACTTACATTTATATAATGAAAATTTATGTTACTTATGCTACATTCTATTGAAATGTCAGTTCTAGGCTCCTTTACCCTAGAGTGATGAAATGTCTCAGTAAACATAAATAAATTAAATAACCATAGTTGATTAGAGTTTACTAATCTGCTTTGCTGTTTGCCTTAGTATTTTGCTAGGTCTTAATAATGTTCAGAAGAGAAAAAAGGAAAAGTATTTATTTGCTAGCAGAGGATTTAAAATAGTAAGATTTGAGAGTTGCTAATAAGAGTGACTAATTCTCCTTAAAAGGGGGGGATGCTATTAAAAAAAACATACAGTTTTAAACTGGGTCTCTCTGATAAAACAGGGTTGATCTTATGCCCTTGTTCCTATGGTTACTTTTATGGAAATAATCAGTGCAAAAATATGAAGCTTTTTTTTTTTTAATTAAAGAGAGGAGTAACTGATGACAAAAATACAGCCCAGGTTCTGAAATTCACAGACTGTCCAACCTAATGTCTACATTTAATATGGCAATTGAAATTTTTATGGGAGAGAATTTGAAATTACTATGGGCAATGCAATTTTAAATATCCAAACTCCACAAGTTTTCCTTTTACTAAAAATCATGTTTACTATTGAAGGAAGGAAGGGGGGGTGCGAGAAAGAAGGAAGAAAAATGGAAAGTAGTAAAGAGTCAAGGATGTAATAAAAGAATTCAAGTATTTTCAAATATTTCAGGAAGAAAGAATGCAAAATTTGGCTAAATCCAGAGACTGTGTTCTCTTACAGTGAAACAAAAATCACTGCTTTAACAGCTCAGATAGGCTTGATCTTCCAGTGAAGCATAAAATGGTGCCTTTTGCCTTCCAGATGATGGAAGCCCCTAAGTTTTTAGTTCTAAGCCAGTAGAGGGCAATGGAGTACTGGAAAGAAAATGAACTCTTCATTAAAAAAACAGTCTTTCACCCACGGCAGGCTCGCTCAACCCTATAAGCCACTCACTGTTAAAAGAAAAAGGAAAGATAGAAGGGATAGAGAAAATTTGGATGGAAAAAATATACTAGAGTACAAAAAGACACATTTCATTTCAGTATTGAAGGGGAGGAGAAAGGCAAAGATTGTCTCCACGTAACCTTGAAATGGAATGGAAACTGAAATTCTTTCACTTTATAGAATGAATAGGAATTGCAACAATTTATTTCAACTGATAATTATAAAGATCTCTCCCCCCCCCCTTTTTTTAGCAGAGGTTCAACTATACAAAATGAATTTCTGGAAGTCTAAGCAAATGTCTGAGAAAACATAACCAATAGTAAAATAGGCTAAAGTCACAGATTTACAATAACATAGCTCCTTTTGAATTGTTTCCTCTTTTTATTAATAATAAGGATCTAGATATCATATTTAAATAATTGAACCATTTCTTTCCCTTTTATTCCTTTTCTTCTGATGAGTTCAAAGACCTAGTTATTTTCTTCCAGGTTGAGGAGTCAGTGATAGCGATTGAGTTTCTATTGTTTTAAAGTGATTTTATTTTAATTTATCACATAAAACAAGATGAGGTTATATATCTTAATAAAAATGTTTTATTTAATTTTTTTAAGGTACAATTATTTTGTAACTGATATACTATATCATCTTTAAAATTCAGAAATTTCTCAGTTTCTCCATGTATTTTTAACATCAAGACTTACGTTATTTAGTATGGCATATGTTTGAGCAAACTATCAAGATGGCATTCTGCTAAGGCTTAGAAAGGAATTTGGTGAAAAGGCTTGTAATGTTGCTGGGGGGAAATAACAGCTCCTATCTTTAGTATTTAAACTATTTATATGTTTCCACTTTTAATTTCACCATTACTTAAAGATTAAGACACTGCTGGGCATTAGTGAAAAGAATGTTAGATGATTTTTAGAGAATGTTTCAAATTTAGGAAGAAGTAAGAATAGAAAGGAATTTGACCATATGTGTTTCTTACTTCACATAACAGCTGTATTCTTCAAAAGATGTCTATCAATTGTATTTTTTCTACATTTTTTATTGACTCATATGAAAATTTTAGAGATGCTTTATTAAGATATGTCAGTGATTTCTAACATTTAGTCTCAAGGTGTTTCTAGCCAGCAAGTAAACAACCTAAAAACAGTCCCATGCACCAGTTACTACTTTTTAAAAAAAGAACCCTATGGAAAATTACTTTCAAGGTAAAGAATCATTTGGCAATATAAAACGCAAAATCCTAATTTGTCTTTTTGTAAAATGTGGCTTCCATTCTTAATTTTCTGGAGATATTTTCTAGTTCTTTGTGCTGGTTGGTTAAGGATCACACTGATTGGACAAATCTTTTATTTTTTATTTTTTTATTTTTATTGAATCATAGCTGTGTACATTAATGTAATCATGGGGTACAATGTGCTGATTTTATGTACAATTTGAAATGCTTTCATCAAACTGGTTAACATAGCCTTCATGGCATTTTCTTAGTTATTGTGTTTAGACATTTATATTCTAAACCTAGTAAATTTCACATGTACCCTTGTGAGATGCACCATAGGTGTGGTCCCACCAATTACTCTCCCTCCACCCATCCTCCCCCCTCCCCTCCCCTCCCTCTCCCCTTCTTTCTGGGCTGTAATTGGATTATAGCTTTCACAAGAAAGCTATAAATTGGTTTCATAGAAGGGCTGAGTACAATGGATACTTTTTCTTCCATTCTTGAGCTACTTTGCTAAGAAGAATATGTTCCAGCTCCATCCACATAAACTTGTAAAAGATAAAGTCTCCATCTTTCTTTAAGGCTGCATAATATTCCATGGTGTACATATGCCACAATTTATTAATCCATTCATGGGTCAATGGGTACTTGGGCTTCTTCCATGACTTAACAATTATGAATTGGGCTGCAATAAACATTCTGGTACAAATATCTTTGTTTTAATGTGATTTTTAGCAAATCTTAACTATAACGGGAGTCACTATTACAAAAGCATATACAATACTTTCATTCTCCTTTCAAATAATATTCAAGAGTTATATTTTCTAAGAGTTCATTTATAATTTTCTGAACAATTTCCTAGCTCTCTTTTACTTAGATGGGGCAAATCTCTTAACAAAAAATGTTTCCTGGGTTGTTTATTTAAAGACAGCTGTACGTTATTACTTTTTACTCAGTAAATAGAAAATTTATTATTGAAATAATTTTGCCAAGACAGCAAAGGCTGCTGTACTATACTATCTAGGAATTTGGGGATTGGAAGAGTAATCTTCAAAGTTAGTGTGTTTGTTTTAAATTTTGAAAATAAAATCTAATTTCTGAAAAAAAAATGAAGGAGGAAGGCAGAATTTCAAGGCTGTTGCATTAAAGAGAAGTGTTTGAGGTCTAGTAATTCTAAATACTTGTTCTCCCCCAAAGAATATGTAATATACAAATACTTGATAAGACAGTGGAATTAAACTTCACAAAAGAGTTTAATGGTTAAGTCATGTTTATATTTAGATACCATTGCCTTAAATATTTGGCTTCTATAATTTTCAAATATCAATGTAAACTTTTAAAAAGTAAAACTTAATTAATTAAAAATGCCAGCATATAGCTCATGTATGATCTCAAATTCAGATCAGAGGGTTCATGCATTGAATAGAGTGAATAGAATCATCTTAGTATTAAAGCTGAGACAGTCATATACCACAAGTCTTCTTGTTCCTATTACACAGGTGGCCTCAAAAATGGTGTGTGAGTGAGTGTGTGTATTGCAGGTAGAGTTCCCTACCAATTTAGCTGAGAGAAAGGTGAGTAAAATGTATCTATTTATGTGATAAGCCATTGGTCAGATATTGTTAACATTACTAATATTATTTCTACTCATAAAAATCATATGGACTCATAAAATACAATACTATATTTATATAATTCAAAGCTTTAATTATGACCTTTCTTTGTGCTTGAGGGCTACAAACATTTTAATATATTTATATTATACAAGAGTTTCAGTTTAGCTGGGAGCATGCAATACACACAAGCTCAAGGCAATGGAAATACTCATCACTCTGTCGAAACAAGCATGGTTCTAAGTGCTTTATAAGGGATGACTTCTTTGACTAACTCTGCCTCCATGAGTTACTGATACCATCTTTATTTTAGAAATGAGGAAACGGAGAAACAGAGAGATTATTCAAATGATCTAAAGCCATGCAGAAAAATTAATGGAGAAGCCAGAAGTCAATTCTAGACACTGTGGACCCAGAGTTTCTGCACTTGGCCACAGCACCACAGTGCCTGATCTTGTGCAATTAAATGTCAGAAGAAGGGTCCTGACAAAAACAATGCCTA
>CAUYQV010013209.1:0-29799 GCA_963574575.1 Galagoides demidoff | reverse complement strand
TCATAACTTTGTACATTGTTGCATTTATGGGATTCAGGGTTCTGCTTTGATATGCAATGTACAATGTTTACATTGAACCAAGTAACACATCCATCACAATTATACTCATTTCTTAATAGTTTTGAAATGTACCATTGCATCATGCACGTTAGGTGAGGTCCCCCAAATATCCTCCCTTCTCCCATATCCCCTCTCCCCACCTCTCTCTCTCCTCTTCCCTTCTACTTTATGTAATCCGAAATTTTAAAAAATAATAAGAAAGAATGAAACATGCCTAAAGGATCTAAAAAATAGTCTCAAAAGGGAAAATCTAAGAGTTACTGGCCTTAAGGAGGAGGGAGAGAGACAAATTGGGGTAGAAGTTTTATTCAAAGAAATAGTAACAATGAACTTGCCAAACCTAGAGAAAGATATCAGTATTCAGGTACAAGAAGGTCACACAACACAAAGCAGTTTTTACCTAAACAAGATTACCTCAAGACATTTGATAATCAAGCTCCCAAATGTCATGGATAAAGAAAAAGTCCTATGAGAAGCAAAAAAAAGAGAGAGAGAGAGAGAGAGAGAGAGGAGGTGAAGCATGATGGCAGATAGGAAGGACATTTAGCAGAGCACTTCTGGAGCAGCTGGGGAGAGGGAGAGAGCCGGATCATACCTGGTGTGGGGAATTTGCATGGAGGTATGGCTCAGGGTGTGCAGCAAGGTGGTATACTCAGTGTACAACCGAAGCTGCAGAGACCTGACTTACTAGTCAAGTTTTTGGGAGCCCACCCTAGCTGCAACAGCGGCTGAGGTGGCCGTGGTGACTGAGATGGTGGTGGTGGCCAGCCTCCCCCACCGAGGTACCAGAAGAAGACTTTTGTGGTCTTCAGTTCTTGGGGGAAGCTAGGCATCAAGTGGAAAGATTGGAGGTGTGTGCACTCGCACTCCTGAGTGGTGTTTGGTGGCCAGATTGGAGTACTGTCTGGAGTGGTTCTGCCACTGTTTGGTGGTGGGTAAGACATCCGTATAGGAAGGCTCCCCTGGACAGGGGGCAGCCATTGTCATAAAGAGTGCCAGAAGGTTGTGAGGTCAGGCCTCTTGCTGGGGGCTTAAGGCACAGCAGTCTGAGTTCCACCTGCTAAGAGTGAACCTCCACTAGTGATGGGCCCAAGGTCTCCCACACTCCACGGGAACTGTTGTGGGGGAAAATGTGAGACCTACCTCTGAAGAATTTTGGAGAGCTGTGAGATCCCAGATTGGCAAGGTCTGAGTACTGAGCAGGTAATCAAGTGATCACCAGGAACAATTAAGGTGGGAAACAGATATAAGCCTAAGAACCAGAGAGAAGTTAACAGCTGTATTGTTCATCCCCCTAAATTCACAGCACCACCTTGTGTCCAGGCTGTATATTGCAACACAAATATTGTCTTTCTAAGGTTGGATCACTACATCATATATATGTATATGTTTTTGTATACATATATAAATTTTTTTGTTTTTGTTCTTTTTTCTTTCTTGTAGTTGTCTTTGTTAAGTTTTTTTCTTTCCTTTCTCGATTGCAGCGATTCTCAACCTGTGGGTCATGACCCACAGGAACTGTATTAAAGGCTCACAGCATTAGGAAGGTTGAGAACCAACCTATTTGGTTGCTGAGGTTGCTTACATCAGGCTATCTGAGTTTTTTTTTTAATTTTGTATCAATGTGTTTTGTTTTTTGCTAAGTTGTTTGGTTGGATCTTTTCATAACTTCCATTTTTACATTCAACAAGAGCTCCTGTATTTGTGGTTACAGAATTTTAGCTTTATTTGTTCTTTCTCCCTATTTTACTCCTCTGCATTCTCTCAGTTGATGGAGACTCTTCTACTTTTGTCATCTCTCCCACATAATGTGCTTCTGCCTCAACTAAGATATTTCCATCCTGTTTTTCTATCTTCTTTGTTTGTTGTCTTCTTTCTTTATTCTGCTTCCCTCCCCCTCCTTTACTTGATTCAATAGTACATTTAATTTCCTTTATCTATTCTTATTTTAATATAATTTCTTTTTTTCCTTTGTTTTTTCTTACTCTTTTTTTCCCTTTCTTTGCCGAGGGCTGGTGTAATGCAGCTATGGTCTGTCAGGTAGACCGCAACAGTAGTCTGACTCATGGAGGCCGGGGGAACTTTCTACCATTGGCTCCAGGAAGAAAATATTAGCAAGATTATGCTGCAGAACTTTTCTTTTTTTTTTTTTTTTGAGACAGAGCCTCAAACTGTCCGCCTGGGTAGAGTGCTATGGCGTCACGGCTCACAGCAACCTCCAACTCCTGGGCTCAAGCGAGTCTCCTGCCTCCACCTCCCAAGTAGCTGGGACCACAGGCACCCACCACAATGCCTGGCTATTTTTTTGTTACAGCCATCATTGTTTGGCGGGCCTGGGCTGGATTTGAACCTGCCACCTTAGGTGTATGTGGCTGGTGCCTTAGCCACTTGAGCCACAGGTGCTGAGCCAGAACTTTTCTTTTTTTTTTTTTTTAACATCCTTACTCAACTTTTTCTTCTTGTTTTTTTGTTATTGCTCTTTTTCGTCTCTTCCTATTCTCAGCAGAAGAAAAGTCTGGCTGTGTTCAGGCTGGTAAGGAGTACCTGATTTAAAGGAAGCCACCCAGTCCAGCTCCTCAAAACCCTTGAGCTATAGGCATGGCCTTAGCCATGTACTGAACAATGACATTTCTTCTATCACTCTCATCCTCCATTCCTGTCTTCTTTCTCTTCTGTTCAACTTTCTTCTATTAACCTCCCCTCCTTTTTCTTTTCGTTTTCATTATTTTTCTTTTCTCTTACTTTTTCCTTATTTTTTACCTCCTCTTCTTGCTTCTCCTTGCTCACTGTAACCCTTTTTTGCCTTCTGGTCCCATACTAAGAGCCCTCTTCATCACCTAATTCTGAGACAAGGTAACTTGAAGCAAAGGAGGAAGTGAGAAAGAAAAAGGAGCACAAGGAAGTGAACAAGAAGAAAGAACACATGAGGAAGAAACAAAAGAAAAATCAGGCTCCATGAAGAACCAAAATAGAGCAGCTCCTCCAAAGGCCCACAAGGCAGTTGTTATAGAAGACTCCTCCTATAAAGAATTAATGGATATGACAGAAAGGGAATTTAAAATATGGTTGCTTAAGACAGTAAAGGGAATGGATGAAAAAATTGAAAGACAGAATCAAAAGTCGAATGAGAGAGATGTAGAATACAGAAAGGATATGGCAGAGCTTAAGGAAATGAAGGATACAGTCAAGGATTGTAAAGATGCAGTGGAAAGTATCAAAAATAGATTAGACTATGGAGAAGAAAAACATCAGAACTACAGGATAAAGTTTTCAGGTTAACCCAGGTAGTTAACACAGGCAGAAAAAAAAAAGAGAGAGAGAAAGCAGAAGTGGTGCTTAAGAGATCTATAGGACTCCATGAAGCAATCAAACTTACAAATAATAGGAATCCCAGAAGGGGGAAAAGATGGTCCAAAAGGTATAGAAGTCCTACTGGAGACTATCATAAATGAAAACTTCCCAAAAGTTACTAAAGATCCAGACACACTACTTTCAGACAGACATTGAATGCTGGGTCATTTCAACTCTAACAGAGCATCTACAAGGCACATTGTAATGAACCTGTCCAAAGTCAAGAAGAAGGAGAAAATTCTACAAACAGCTAGGAGTAAGTGCCAACTGAACCACAAGGGCAGAGCCATTAGGATAATAGCAGAATTCTCAGCTGAAGCTTTCTAAGCCAGAAGAGCATGTTCATCTACCTTCAACACTCTTAAACAAAACAATTTTCAGCCTATAATTCTGTATCCTGCTAAACTAAGTTTCAAAATTGATGTAGAAATCAAAACTTTTGAGGCTGTATAAGCACTGAGGAAATTCACCACAACAAGGTCAGCTGTATAGGAAATACATAGATCTATTCTCAATACTGAAAACCACACTGGATTATCACCAAAACAAACACCAACCAGCTAAAGGCTAAAACTTAGTTTCTACTATGGTACAAAGGTTAAAACTACACAACAGATTTTCTCATAACAAGATGAATAATATTCTACCCCACATATTGGTTATCTCAATTAATGTCAATGGATTGAATTTCCCACTGAAGAGGCATAGACTGGCTGATTGGATAAAAAAAAAACAAACACAAGCCATCTATATGTTGTCTACAAGAGAATACCTAGCCTTGAAAGACAAATCAAGACTCAGGGTGAAGGATGGAAAACAGTATTTTAAGCAAATGAGAATCAGAAAAAAAGGAGGGGTTGCAATCTTACTCTCAGATACAAGTAGATTCAAAGCAACTAAAGTTAAAATGGGCATTTCATACTGGTCAAAGGAACCATGCAACAAGAAGAAATTTCAATCTTAAATGTTTATGCACCTAACTTAAATGCTCCTAGATTTAGGAAACAGACCTTGAGGGGTCTGAGCAATATGTAAGCCTATAACACCATAATAGCCAGAGACTTTAATACCCCATTTACAAAACTGGGCAGACCCTCTAAACAGAGATACAAAGGACTTAAATGTGACCCTAGAACAAATGGGATTAATAGACATTTACAGAACATACTATCCCCAAAGAAAAGAATATACATTTTTCTCATCAGCCCATGGCACATACTTCAAAATAGATCACATCCTAGGATACAAATCAAACCTCAGCAAAATTAAAGAAATAGAAAGTATTCCTTGTCTCTTCTCAGATAAGGCTATAAAAGGTGGAGCTCAAATCCAACAAAAAACATTCATCACACACAAAGGCGTGGAAATTAAACAACCGTATGCTGAATGATAGTTGGGTTCAGAAAGAGACAAAAGAGGAAATATATTCCTTGAACATAACAACAAGGAAGACACAAGTTACCAAAACCTGTGGGATATAGCTAAAGTAGTTTGAGAGGAAAATTTATTGCATTAGATGCCTACATCTCAAAAACTGAAAGAGAGAGTGCATCAACAATCTTACAAACCATCTTATGGAATTGGAAAAAACAATGATCTAATCCTAAACCCAACAGAAGAAAAGAAATAACTAAAATTAAGGATGGTGCCTGTGGCTCAAGGAGTAGGGTGCTAGGCCCATATGCTGGAGATGGTGGGTTCAAACCCAACCCCGATCAAAAACTGCAACCAAAAAAAAAAGAAAGAAAGAACTAAAACTAAAAGATTAATGAAATTGAAAATAAAAAAAATTCAGAAAATTAACAAAACAAAAAGTTGGTTATTTGAAAAAATAAAATAGATAAATCTTTGTTCAGACTAACTAGAAACAGAAAAGTAAAATCTCTAGTAACCTCAATCAGAAATGAAAAAGGGGAAATAACAACAAATGCCACAGAGATACAAGAGATCATCTCTGAATACTACAAGAAACTCTATGCCCAGAAATTTGACATTGTGGGGGGAATGGATCAATACTTGGAATGACACCCTCTCCCGAGACTTAACCAAGAAGAAATAGTTTCCTGAATAGACCAATTTCAAGCACTGAGATCAAACAAACTGTATAAAATCTCCCAGCAAAAAAAAAAATGCTCTAGTCCAGATGACTTTACACCAGAATTCTACAAAACCTTCAAAGAAGAACTTATGCCTATAATGCAGAATCAATTCCAAAAATTTGAGAAGGAACGAGTCTTCCCCAACATTCTATGAAGCAAGCATCATCCTAATACCAAAACCAGGAAAAGACTCAACTAAAAAGGAGAACTTAAGAACTTAATTGAAAAAATTCTCAATAAAATCCTAGCGAATAGATTATAGCTTCTCATTAAAAAGTCAGTATATCACAATCAAGTAGGTTTTATCCTAGGGATGCAAGGCTGGTTTAACATATGCAAATCCATAAACATAATACACCATATCAACAGAAGCAAAACCAAAGGCCATATGATCTTCTCAATAGATGCAGAAAAATCATTAGATAAAATTCAGTATCCTTTTCTAATTAGAACACTGAAAAACATAGGTATAGGTGGCTCATTTCTTAAACTGATCAAAGCCATCTATGACAAACCTATGGCTAATTAATACTATACTCAACAGAGTAAAACTGAAAGCTTTTCCACTTAGAACTGGAACCAAACAGGGTTGTCTTCTATCACCACTACTATTCAACATAGTGCTGGAAGTTCTAGCCAGTACAATCAGGCAAGAAGGAAATAAAGGGCATCCAAGTGGGGACAGGAAATCAAACTCTCCCTCTTTGCCAATGGTATGATTTTATACTTAAAGAACCCCAAAGACTCAAGCACAAGACTTCTGGAAGAAATCAAAATATACAGTAAGGTCTCAGGATATAAAATAAATGTCCAAAAATCAGTAGTATTTGAATATACTAATAACAGCCAAAATGAGAAGCTAATCAAGGACACAGTTCCCTTTACAGTAGCTTAAAGGGAATGAAATATCTAGGAATATATCTAACAAAAGAGGTGAAGGACCTCTGTAAGGAAAATTAGGAAACCCTAAGAAAAATAATAGCAAAAGATTTTAATAAATGGAAGAACATACCACACTCATGGCTGAGAAGAATAAACATTGTTAAAATTTCTATATTTCCCAAAGCAATCTACAGATTTGCACTCCCCATTAAAATACCAACATCATACTTTCAAGACTTGTAAAAAATAATTCTTCATTTTGTATGGAATCAGGAAAAACCCTGTATAGGTAAGGCAATTCTTACTAATAAAAAAAAAAGCTGGGAGCATCAGCCTACTAGACTTTAGGCTGTACTACAGGCCATAGTGATCAAAACAGCATAGTATTGGCACAAAAATAGAGACATAGGCACCTAGAACCAAATAGGAAACCATGAGATGAAGCTAATGTCTTAAGGCCACCTAATCTTTGATAAACCAAACAAGAACATACACTGAGGGAAAGAATCCCTATTCAGTAAATGGTGTTGGGAGAACTGGATAACCACATGTAAAAGACTAAAATTGAACCCACAGATTTCTCCACTCACAAAAATAAACTCAAGATGGATGAAAGATGTAAATTTAAGACATGAAACAATAAAAATCCTTGAAGAAAGTCGGGGGGAAACACTTGAAGGTATTGGCCTGGGAAAAGACTTTATGAAGAAGACTTCAGTGGCAATTGTGACAGTGGCAAAAATAAATAAATGGGACTTAATTAAACTGAATAAAAAAAATTGAATAGCTTCTGTACAGCTAAGGAGACAACAACCAAAGCAGATATACAGTCATCACAATGGGAAAAAATATTTGCATATTATGAATTTGATGAAAGATTGATAACTAGGATCTACAGAGAACTCAAACTAAGCAACATAAAAAGAGCCAACAATCCCTTATATCAATGGGCAAGAGACATGAATAGAACCTTCTCTAAAGAGGACAGACAAATGGCTAACATATGAAAAATAGGGTCAATTTCCCTAATTATTAGAGAAATGCAAATCAAAACCACCCTGAGATATCACCTAACCCCAGTGAGAGTGGCTCACATCACAAACACTCAAGGCTGAAGATGCTGGCGTGGATGTGGAGAGGAGGGAACACTTTTAACATTGCTAGTGAGGCTGTAAACTAATGCAATCTTTTTGGAAGGAAGTATGGAGAATCCTCAAAGAACTCAAACTAGACCTCCCATTTGATTCTGCAATCCCATTACTGGGCATCTACCCAGAAGAAAAAAATCCTTTTACCATAAGGACCCTTGCACTAGACTGTGTATCACAGCTCAATTTACAATCACCAAAAATATGGAAACAGCCTAAATACCCACCAATCCAGAAATGGATTAACAAACTGTGATACATGTATACCATGGAATAATATTCACCCACTAAAAAGATGAAAATTATAGTATTAGCAAGAAAAAAACAAGTGATCCCATCTCAGGATGGGCAAGGGATTTGAAGAGAAATTTCTCTAAAGAAGATAGGCACATGGCCTACAGATATATGAAAAAATGCTCTCCGTCTTTAATCATCAGAGAAATGCAAATTAAAACTACTTTGAGATATCACCTAACTCCAGTAAGATTAGCCCATATCACAAAATCCCAAAACCAGAGATGTTGGCATTGATGTGGAGAAAAGGGAACACTCCTACACTGCTGGTGGGAATGCAAATTAATTCATTCCTTTTGGAAAGACATCTGGAGAATACTTAGAGAACTAAAAATAGACCTGCCATTTTTAGTTCTTTACCTAATACCTATCCTTTATTAGGTATATATCCAGAAGACCAAAAATCAAATTACAACAAAGATATTTGTATCAGAATATTTATTGCAGCCCAATTCATAATTGCTAGGTCATGGAAGAAGCCCAAATGCCCATCGACCCACGAATGGATCAATAAATTGTGGCATATGTACACTATGGAATATTATGCAGCCCTAAAGAAAGATGGAGACTTTACCTCCTTCATGTTTACATGGATGGAACTGGAAAATGTTCTTCTTAGCAAAGTATCACAAGAATGGAAGAAAAATTATCCAATGTACACAGCCCTACTTTGAAACTAATTTACAGCTTTCATAGGAATGTTATAACCTAATTATAGCCTTAGAATATGGGGAGAGAGGATCGTGAGGGGAGGGGCAGGTGGTGGGTGAGTGGAGGGAAGGTGATTGGTGGGGTCATCTCTATGGTTTATCTTACAAGGGTACAAGTGAATCTTTCTAAAAGCAGAGTATGAATGTCTTAACTTAATAACTAAGAAAATGACATGAAGGCTATGTTAACCAGTTTGATGAGAGTATTTCAAAATGTATATGAAAACACCACACTGTACCCCATGATTGCATTAATGTACACAGCTATGATTTAATTTTTTTAAAAAGGTGGAAATTATACAACTTTTGTACTAACTTGGATGGAAGTGGAACACATGCTTCTTAGTAAAGCATCACAAGAATGGAGAAGCAAGAATCCAATGTACTCAATTTTGATAATGAGGACAATTGATGACCTAGTACATGGTGGGGGGTGGGGGAATGGGGGAGCAGAGAGAGGGAAGGAGGGAGGGGGACAGGGGGTCATGATGTTTGGCACACCTCTTGGAGGAGGAACACATTTATAAGAGGGACTTTACTTGACAGATACAATTAGTGTAACCTGATCTTTGTACCCCTAAAGAATCCTTAACAGTAAAAAAAAAGAAAGAAAAAATATGTAAAAGAACTTCTATACATATAGCAGCAGACTTCTCAGTGGAAACCTTACAGACCAAGAGAGAGTGGCATGACATATGCAAAGTGCTAAAGGAAGAAAACTCTTAATCCTAGATTATTATATCCTACAAAAATATCCTTGAAGCATGAAGGAGAAATAAAGACATTCCCAGACAAACAAAAGCTGAGGGATTTCAACAACAGATTTTTCCTGCAAGAAATTCTGGAAGGAGTTCTTCAACCTAAAAGAAAAAAACGTGCACACTAAGAAATCACCTGAAGGTATATAACTTACTGCTAATAGTGATTACACAAATACAGAGTACTCTATTTTTATAATTTTGGTGCATAAACCACTTTTATGTTGAGTAGGAAGATTAAATGATGGACTCGTCAAAAATAACCACAATGACTTTTGGGGGGATTTTATTTTATTTTATTTATTAAGTCATATATACATAGATCATGAACACATTTATGCCTTTGTGGGATTCAATGTGTTGATTATTTGTACAAATTAGAGTGCTTACATCCTACTAATATATATGTTTCACCTCATTTACTTAATCACAATGTTAAGACATTTGTGTTCAATACTTGATAGATTTGACTTGTACCCTTTTTGAGAGATTGATAATATAAAAAGAAATGCATGGAAACAGCAAAAAGTTAAAAAGCAACAAGAGGATGGAGGGCAAGGGTAGGATTTTTTTTTATTAAGTTATATACACATAGGTCATGAATACATTTATGCATATGTGGGGTACAATGTGTTGATTTTTTTAATACAATCTGGCATGGTTACATCAAACCAATCAATATAGCTTTCGCCTCATTTACTTAATTATTGTGCTAAGACATTTATGTTCTACACTTGACAGATTTGACTTGTACCCTTGCAATATGCTCCATAGGTGGGGCATATTTTACCCTCCCTCTATGGGAAGGGAGGGGAAGGGGGAGGTTTGATAGAAGGAGGGTAAAGGGTAGGATTTTTGTTAGATTTCTCTTGCTTGTTTGTAAGCAGAAGTGTCATATGTTTAGAATAATTATGAAATATCTTTTGCAAGCCTCATACTAATCTCAAATTTAAAAACCTACAACAGATAATGCTAAAAATAAAAACCAAGTACTTAAAAAATACCATTTTTACCAAGAGAAAACAAGAAATAAGAAACAAAGATAGGACCACAAAACAAGCAGAAATCAAATAATGAGCATATGACAAGGGTACAAGTCAAATCTGTGACGTGTAGAACATAGATATTTTGGCACAATAATCAAGTAAGTGAGGTGAAAGCTATATTGATTAGTTTAATGTAACCATGTCAGATTGTATAAAAAAAATCAAAATCAGCACGTTGTGTTCATGATATATGTGTATTTGATGTAATAAAATAAATAAATAAATATAAAGAAAAGCAAAAAAATCAAATAATAACATGGTGGTAGTAAGTCATTACCTATCAATAATAACATTGAATATAAATTAACTAAACTAGGGGTGGGGAACCTTTTCATAATTGAAGGGCATATTAATTTAGCTGTAATTAAATTAAGGCTGTATTCAAGAAACTTAAAGTATTTATACCTAAAAATTTATATTGCAAAAATCTGACTATTGTATACTTAATTTCAAAAAATGAAGACTGCCTGTATTAATTTTAACATCTTTTTAATGACTGTTGTGTTTGCTTTTTGTTGTAAAGCATTTGAATATTTGGTTGCATCTTGGAGGTGCAGTTTCACTTGATACCTAGATAGGTATCAATCATTTGTGACCTTAATGGAACCTTGATTTGGGTTAGGTAGAAGAATGTAGATTCACAGCAATAAGTGGTTGAAAAGCAAGAAAGCATTTTGGGAGCATGTTGGCAAAGGTGTGGGTATTCTGCATTTGTCCATATTTCAGCTGGCTCTTTCTTATCATTAAGAAATGATTAAAATGTCATATACTGAAATCTCCATTAATTACACATATAGTTCTTTAGGCACCTTGGTGATACCAGTTAGGTTAGGCTGAAATGCTAATTTGAATATGATGTCATGATTCTCAACCTTTCATTGTAGTCTCCAATTAATAATTCTATACAGATACATCATCTTCAAATGGCTTGCATATTCATTCTGTTTATCAACAACTTTTGCCAACTAAGGAAAATGTTCACCTGAAATGTTCTTTTGAAGAAGTGTCTTGACAAGATAACTATTTTCAAAATGCTTGGACTTTTTGCCACATATATAGACTTAGTTTTGCCTTGCAAAGAAATATCAAGTTGTTTTGATATTGTAATTTGTAATTTGACATATTACACAGAAATGCTGTATTTCTATAGACATATTCTTTCCATAATTCACATTGCTGATTCTGTTCTTCATAAAATTTAACTTTTCTTACTAAAATAAAATTTTGGTTAATACCTGTCCCTGCAATAGCCAACACACTTTTTAGAGCAATACAGCAAATCCACACTGATATCTCATCATTCAATTTTAGCATGTCATGAAACTGACAGTGCCATGTTGCATTTGCATGAATATAGTTAACAATACTTATAACTTGTTGCAAAATGTCACTTAAAATAGTATCTTTAGCACAGAGATTTTGCTGATGCAAGATACTCTGAAAAGAATTAAGAACATCTGTTAATGCCATGTTTATTTATGCAGTAAACCCTTCATGTTTTCCTATCATGGAAGGTGTACCATCTACATAAACACACACACTAAATTTACCAAATTCAGTTTAAGTTCACAAAATTTACCTTGAAAGTTATTAATGATATCTATTCCCTTGTGTTCTGTTTTCAAGAATGGCCAAAGCAAGTAACCTTCATAGCAAAGAAAATCTGTATGACCCGATTGAAATCTAAAACCTGCCCCAAGTCAGTAGTGTTCCTTTTGAAGTATTGCATGAAGTTATTCTATTGAGCTGAAGGTTAATTTATGCTGCCAATAATTTATGGTTCTTTTTGAAAGAGGTGGTTTGTACTTTGAAATGATAGCCATATCTAAGCATCCTACAACTTCAACAATGCATTCTTTCACAATTTCTACATCATCAAATGGCTTCTCTTCTTTTCCAAGTATATAAGCTACTTTATAAGTTGCTTCAGTAGCATTATTTCCAGGTACTTCTGCTGCTTGAAAGAATTGCCTTTGCTTTTGCTATTCATCTTTTCATTTTTGCAACACAACTTTTCATGCCTCTAGTTTAAAATATTTATGGTCCTTATGAGTGTTATAATGTAGATGAGCATTGAATTTCTTTTATGTTGATATTGCAGTGTCATAAAGTAAGCAAATCATCTTCTTTTTATCAGAAACAAGAAAATATTGCAATTCCCCATCTTCATTAAAAAAAAAAATCTGTGTAAGCACTCTAATTTGTACAAATAATCAACACATTGAATCCCTCAAAGGCATAAATGTATTCATGGTCTATGTATATATGACTTAGTAAAAAATAAATAAAAGGTGTCTAAAAAAAAATCCGTTTTCTTCAGTGTTCCCTTTATCTGCTTTGAGATGATGGGCTATTATACACACAGAATCAAAAAATACCAAACTGTGAAACTATTCACAAATTCCACTTCGAACAGAAAGAAACACAATGTACCATTGTCAAAAGCTGATAACGTATTGGGATACTGACCCCCATAAACTCTTACCAACCACTTGTTTCATAATGGTGCCCATTAGGTAAGGGAAGTTAGAACTAAATCATAAACATAGCAGCCATCAATTTAGCCCTTATAACTTGCTAATGTTCTAATTGTCCTTGGAAATTTTGGAGCATTATTTTATTGAAACTTATTTTATTCTTTGGTATTTAAAACAATTTTAATTTCATAATATTATGGGGGTGCAAGTGATTTGGATGCAGGAATTGATTTTGTACAGTTTGAGTTGAAGTTTAAAATGTGCCTATCATCCAGATGGTATGCATTATAACATTTTGGTGTGATATTATTCATTCCCTCTATCACCTTCCCACCTTCTTGATTTTCCTGGAATTTTACTTCCACACCTGCACATGAGTGTTGATCTATTAGTTCCAGTTTAATAGTGAGAACATGTGGTGTTTGTTTTTCCATTCCTGAAGTACTTTAATTTTTTTGCACAAAATTATTCCTAGATATACAATTCTATGAATATAGATATGTTACACATACTGTTCGTCATAGTTTTTTTTCTTCTTAGAATCAAACTTCAATGTTACATTAGTGTTGAGGTCAAGAATCAGAACTGTACAGAATGACTATTTCCTCTTCTAATTTTGAGGGCATGTGTTAGAGAATCTACTATTCATATTTTAAATCTGGCACTTAAAATGTGTGTGCATCAGAAAGGTTATCTACTTAATCATTATTTCTTATGCTCAAATGTGTAAAACTATGTATGTTTAGATTCCCTTTAGTATTGTTTCAGGCAATTGTGGGTTTTTAACTCACTCATTACATTTAAGCACTACAAATTTAATGTATGTGTTTCAAACAGATATATAAGAATCAAACTGACAATAAATTTTCCATTTATAGTATTATGGACAAGTTTTTCAAACTCTTTTCTTGAAAATAGGGGTGTGTCGGCTCAGCACCTGTGGCTCAATCGGCTAGGGCGCCAGCCACGTACACCTAGGGTGGTGGGTTCGAATCCCCAGCCCGGGCCGCCAAACAACAATGATGGCTGCAACCAAAAAAAAAAAAAAAAAAAAAATAGGGGTGTGATGACCTAAGCTCAAAAATAATGATATTTAACATCGATCCCCTTCAGCCTCTTACCTTGACATTTTTATTCCCTTTTTTAAAATTTATTTTTATTAAATTATAATTGTGCACATTAATGCATTTATAAGGTACAATGTACTGATCATATGTACAATTTAGAATGCTTACATCAAACTCATTAACATAAGCTTAACTTCACTTACTTATTTGTTGTGTTAAGACATATGCTCTACTCTTAATAGTTTTGACATGTACCCTTGCATTGTGCACATTTGGTGAGGTCTCACCAAATATCCTTCCTCCTCACCCACCTCTTCCCTCCTTCATTCTGGACTCTAGTTATGTTTTATCATTCATATGAAAATGTGGGTGATTATATATTGGTTTCATAAAAGTATGGAGTACATTGGATACTTTTTCTTCCATTCTTGAAATACTTTACTAAGAAAAATATGTTTCAGCTCCATCCAGGCAAACATAAAAGATGTGAAGTCTCCATCTTTTTATGGCTGCATAGTAGTTCATGGTGTACATATACCACAATTTTTTAATCCATTCATGGGTTGATGGGCATTTGGGTTCTTTCCATGTCTTGGTAATTATGAATTGGGCTGCAATAAACATTCTGGTGCAAATCTCTTTGTTGTAAAATGATTTTTGATCACCTGGGTATGTACCTAGTAGAGGAATTGCAGGATTGAATGGTAGGTCTACTAGGTCTTTGAGTATTCTCCAAACTTCTTTCCAAAAAGGTAGCATTAGCTTGCATTCCCACCAGCAGGGTAGGAGTGTTCACTTCTCTACACATCCATGCCAACATCTGTAGTTTTGGGATTTTGTGATGTGGGCTAATCTTACTGAAGTTAGATGATATCTCAAAGGGGTTTTGATTTGCATTTCTCTGATGATTAAAGGCAATGAGCATTTTTGCATGTGTTTGTAGGCCATGTGCCTGTCTTCTTCAGAGAAGCTTCTGTTCAAGTCTCTTGTCCACAATGAAATGGGATCACTTGTCTTTTCTTATTAATTAATTTGAGTTCTCTGTGGATTCTAAATATCAAACCTTTGTCAGAAATATAACCTGAAAATGTCTTCTCCCATTCTGAAGGATGTCTACTTGCTTTACTTACTGTGTTCTTGGTTGTGCAGAAGCTTTTTAGTTTGATCAGATCCCCAGTAATATATTTTTGGTGTTGCTTCAATTTCCTGGGGGGTGGGGTGGTCAGCCTCATAAAAAATTCTCACAGGCCAATTTCTTCAAGTGTTTTCCCTGCACTCTTTCCAAGTGTTTTATAGTTCCATGTCTTAAGTTTAAATCTTTTTATCCAGTGAGAATCAATTTTTGTTAATGGTGAAAGATGAGGGTACAGTTTCAGTCTTCTAGTCGCCAGCCAGTTCACCCAGCACCATTTGTTAAATAGGGAATCTTTCCCCCAATTTATATTTTTGATAGACTTATCAAAGATCGAATGACAATAAGTGGCTGAGTTTATCTCTTGGTTCTCTATTCTGTTATGTCTACCTCTCTATTTTTGTGCCAGTACCATGCTGTTTTGATAACTATAGGTTTATAGTATAGCCTTAAGTCTGGTAGCGTGATTCCTCCTGATTTGTTTTTATTTTTGAGTAATATCTTGGCTATTCAAGGTTTTTTTCTGTTTCCATATAAAATGAAGTACTATTTTTTCCAGATCTTTAAAGTATGACAGTGGTGCTTTAATAGGGATTGCATTAAATTTGTATATTGCTTTGGGTAGTATGTACATTTTAACAGTGTTGATTCTTCCCAGTCTTGAGCATGGTATGTTTTTCCCATTTGTTAACATCTTCAGCAGGAAGTGATCTCTACTTCCATCCAGTTTATTACAAAAAGTATTAGTGCACTTTTATGGCTGTGGTATACACATACCACATTTTATTAATACAGTCATTTATTGATGGACACTTGGGTTAATTCCATATCTTTGTAATTGTGAGTTCTGCTGCAGTGAAGATTTGAAAAGAAGTGTCTTTTCATAAAATAGCTTTTTTCCCTTTGGGTATATGCCAAAGAGTGGGATTGCTGGACCAAATGATAGGTCTACTTTTAGTGAGGTATCTCTCTACAACTTTTCAGAGAGGTTTTACTAGTTTGCAGTCTCAACAACAGTATATAAGTGTTTTTTTCTCTCCACAACCATGCCAGCATCTGTTGGTTGGGGATTTTTTTTTTTTTTAATGAAAGCTATTCTCATTGGAGTTAGGTAGTATCTCATTGTGGTTTTGATTTGCATTTCCCTGATGATTAGAGATATTGAGCATTTTCTTTATCTGTTTATTGGTCATTATCCTATCCTCTTTTGAAAATCTTCAGCACGTGACTTTTGCCCACTTTATTATGGGGTTGTATTTTTTTTTTTCTTTGCTGGTTTGGTTAAGTTCTTTGTAGATTATGGTTATTAGGAATTTATCATATGTACACCATGCAAGTATTTTCTCCCATTCTATGGGATGTCTATTCACTCTACTGATTGTGTCCTGGGCTGTGCAGAAGCTTTTTAATTTAATCAAGTTCCATTTATAAATTTTTATTGTTCTGATTGCCTTTAGAGTCCTCTTCATAAATTCTTTTTCTAGCCAATGTATATGAGTTTTTCCCTTATTTTATTCTAGAATTCATATAGTTTCATGCCTTATGTTTAAATCTCTTATCCATCATGAATTACTTTTTGTGAATAGTGAGTGGTAAGAATTCTGTATCAGTCTTGTGGCTGACAAGACTGTGGCTATCCTATTCCCCAGCACCATTTATTTAATAGGGATTCCTTTTCCTAGTGTTTTTTGTTATCTGATTGGCCAAAAATAAGGTGGCAATATGAAGATGGTTTTATATCTAGGTTCTCTGTTCTGATCCATATGTCTATGTCTCTGTTTTTGTGCTAGTAGCATATCTGTATTGGTTACAATAGTCTTATAGTATAGCTTTAAAGTCTGGTAAAATGATGCCTCCCCTATTTGTTCTTTTTGTTTAATGTTGCTTTGGTTATTTGGGCTCTTTTTGTTTCCATATTAACTGTAGAATGATTTTTTTTTTGTAGATCTGGAAAGAATGATATTTGTATTTTAATTGAGATTGAATTGAATCTGTAAATCACTTTGAGTAGGGATTTTTAACAATGTTGGTTCTGCTGATCTATGAACATGATATGTTGTTCTATCTGTAAACATCCTCTGTGATTTTCTTCCTCAGTGTTTTGTAGTTCTTTGTGTAGAGGTCTTTCATGGCTTTGGTTAGATATATTCCTAGGTATTTTGTTTTCTTATTTACTATTGTGAAAATCTGTGGGACTCAGCAAAAGTAGTCCCAAGAGGAACATTTATAGTCTTAAATGTCTACATTAAAAATCAACAATTTAATGAATCATCACACAGAACTAGAAAAAAGAAGAACAAGACAATGCCAAGCCCATCAGAAGAACTCAAATAATGAAGTTTAGAGGTGAAAGATACTGAGCCTTTGATTTGATTCTCAGCTTTTCTGTTACTGGCATATATGAAAGTTATTGATTTGTGTACACTGATTTTGTAATGTTGAGGATTTGCTGAATATATTTATCAACTCCAGGAGTCTCAGGATAGAATGTTGGGAGTTTTCTAGATATAAATACATATCATAAGCAAAAAGAGATAGTTTAACCTGTTTTCTTCCCATTTGGATACACTTGATTTCCTTATGTTGCCTTATTGCTTTGATTTGGACTTCCAGGACTCTGTTCGATAAAAGTGATGACAGTGAGCAAAATTGTCTAGTTCCAGTTCCAAGCAGGAGCACTTTTAGTTTTTCCTTATTTAGTATCATGTTGGTCTGGATCTGTTGTATATGGTTTCAATAATTTTGAGTTATGTTTCATATATACCTATTTTGTTAAGAGTTCTTGTCATAAAAAAGATGTTGAATTTTGTCAAATGCTTTATCTGTATCTATTGAGATGATCATATGGTCTTTGTTTTTCCTTCTGTATATGTGATAAATCACATTTATGGATTAATATATGTTCAGCCATCCTTGAATCTCTGGGATGAAGCCCACTTGTTCATTATGGGTTATTTTTTTGATGTGCAGCTGAATTCAGTTTTTTAGAATATTTTCAGGAACTTTTGAATCTATATTCATGTGGGGTATTATTCTGTAGTTTTGCTGTTGTTGCGTCCTTTCCTGGCTTTGGTATGAAGGTGATACTGGCTTTGTGGAATGAGCTGGGAAGGATTCGCTCCTTCTTGATGTTATAAAATAATTTGTGCAGTATGGGTACCAATTATTTTTTGTAGATTTGGTAAAATTTGGCTGTGAAACCATCTGGTCCAGGACTTTTTATTGTTGTTGTTGTAAGATTTTTTTATTGCTGCTTGAATTGCATTACTCATTATTCATCTGTTTAGTTCTGTTTCTTCCTGGTTGAACCTAGGAAAGTTATGTTTCTAGGTTCCTCAACATTTCCTCAACATTTTCAAGTTTATCTGCATAGAGACTTATGTAATTCAGAGATGATGTTTTGTATTTCAATGGCATTAATTGTAATATATTCTATTTCATTTCTAATTAAGTTAATTAGGGTCCTTTCTTTTCTGTTTTACGTTAATCTAGCAAGAGGTCACAGAACCATATTCTTGTTTCATTAATCATTTTTAATTTTTTCATTATTGATTTTATTTAGTTCTTCTCTGCACTTATTTCATTTTTTTTCTTTGTTTGGCATTGGCTTGCTCTTCCTTTTCTTGTTCTGTGTGATGATTCATTGAATTGTTATTTTTTGACACAGGCATTTGAGGCTATGAATTTTCCTCTTAGGGCTGCTTTTGCTGAGTCCCACAGATTTTGATAACTTGTGTAATATAGTTGGAAGAATCTTACAATTTCCATCTTAATTTTTTCCTTGACCCAACAGTATGTTGTTTAATTAGCATGACTTTGTATAGAATTGAACATTTCTATTGGAGATGATTTCTGGTTTTATTCCACTGTGGTCTGAGAAGATACATGGGAGAATTTCTATTTTTTTTAATGTGTTGAGACCTGTTTTGTGGCCTAAAATGTGATCAATCTTGGAGAATGTCCCGTGGCTTGATGAGGATTCAATAGTTTTTGTTTTTTTTTGTAGGATGCTCTGTAAATGTCTGTTTGGCACATTTTATTTTCTTGGAATAACTGTCCAGTTTTGTCAGTGTGATGTTTAAGTCCCCATTGATTAGTGTTGCTGTTTATCACTTTGTTTATAACTAGTAGGGTTTGCTTCATAAATCTGGATGCACTTGTGTTACATGCATATAAATATTTAGGATTGTTATGTGTGCTTGTTGAATTATTTTCTTTTCCCTTATCAAATGACCATCTTTGTCTTTCTTTACTTTTATTTGTTTGAAGTCTGTTACTTGATATGAGAAGGACAATACCAATCCTTTCTTTTAGTTTCCATTACAGTCCTTTCTTTTAGTTTCCATTTGCATTGAATAGTGTTTTCCACCCCTTACCTTGTATTAATGAATCCTTGTGGGTTTGATGTATTTCTTAGAGAGAGCATATACTTAACTTATACTGTTTTATCCATTTAGCCAGCCTGTGTGTCTTTAGTGGGGAATGTAAGCTATTCACCTTTATGGAGATAAGTGGGAGAGGGTTTCTGTTTATCCTTTTGAAGAGAACTTTATTTTTTTGTTTAACTTCGTGAGCTATTGTGGTGTCTTGGCTGTGAACTTTAGCTTTTGTGTGATTTTACACTAGTGTCTCTTGTGCTGATCAATGCATGATGCATATTTGAGTATTTCCTACAAAGGGTGTCTGGTCTTGACAAATTTCCTCAGCATTTGCTTGTGCAGAAAAGACTCAATTTCTTCATCAAATGTAAAACTTTGTTTTGCAGGATACAGAATTCCAGGCTGAGAGTTGTTCTATTTAAGAACATTGATGATTGGAGCCCACTCCTTCCTGGCTTTTAAGATTTTCACTGAGAATGGCGGTGCCCATAACCCAGTGGGTAGGTTCTCTGGCCACATACACCAAGGCTGACATGTTTGAAACCAGCCTGGGCCAGCTAAAATCAATAATGACAGCTGCAACAAAAAAATAGCCAGGTGCCTGTAGTCCCAGCTACTTGGGAGGCTGAGGCAAGAGAATCACTTAAGTCCAAGAGTTTGAGGTTGCCATGAGCTGTGACACCATGGCACTCTACCAAGGGAAAAATAGTGAAACTGTCTCAAAAAAAAAAGTTTAACTGAGAAGTCTGCTGTTATTTTGATGGATTTTCCCTTTCATTTGGTCAGTGGTTGCTTATATCTAGCTGCCTATAGGATTTTCCCTTTCATTTTGACTTTAGCCAGGTTGAATACTGTGTCTTAGAGATGTCCTATTTGCAATGAATCTTCCCAGAGTTCTATGATTGTCTTGATCTAGATGTCTGGATCTCTGGCAATACTAGAGAAGTTTTCCAGAATACTTCCCTCAAATATATTTTCATACTTTTGCACTTTCTTCTTCCATTTCTCTCTAAGTGATTGCTCTGCCTTTTTGTTGTTGTTGGTGGTGGTGGTGGTCTCTTTTTGAAATGATTGGGTTAGCTCAAGAGCCTTGTCTTCAAGCTCTGAGATTTTTTTTTCTTGGTTTAATCTGTTGCTGAAATTTATGCTGTGTCTTGAAAATCTCTGAATTTATTTATTTCATTTATGTAAGTTCTATTATATCCTTTCTATTTTGTCTAGTTCTTTAGTGACCTTTTTCACTAATTTCCTGAAATAATTTTTTGGCTCCTTTGTATTGGTTTTCAACTTTTTCTTCAACTCTATTCATCTTATTTGCCATGCATTGGTCTCAATTTCATTTATATTATTTCAACAGTTTCTTTATAGGTCCATTGTGATCTCTTGGCTATATTGATGTGTTTCAATTTTTCTGTTGCCAGGGTTTTTTTCTCATTTGAGACCTCCATTCTCAATTCTGGACTAATAGGTTTTCAGGACTTCTGTTCTTTGCTGAAAATGTTCCTGTAGATAGTGGTACAATGTTCATATTGGCAGCTGGGTGAGACTTTCTTCACTGAGCCTGATGTTTTAGGACATGCTCTACCTGGATCTCCTGCTGAGGTAACAACAGCAGCTACATGAGGTTGTTGTGGGTTTCTGGGTTGTGGGAGGTTATTCTTAGTAGGTTTTAGTATACTGACAGCTTGAAACTTGGATTCCCTGGCAGGGCATTGGACTTTAGAGCAGTTTTTCCAGCCTTGCTACAGTGGTAGGGCCCATGGGATTTGGTCTTGGATACTTGGAGATGGTGTTTCAGGCCTGGTGAGAGTTCTGGAGGCACAGAGGGAGAGTCTCAGATTTTGGCATGAGTACCTCAGAGTCAGGGCTGGGAGGAATTAGAAGCAGAGCTTCTGAGCAGGCCTCTGAACCAGAAGCAGGAATATGTAGATGGTGGGACTGTTCCAGTCTGAAGCGACAGGTCAGGATAGGCAGGAGGCAGTTGTGCCTGAAGGGCTTAGTCTAGCTGAGCAAGTGTCAGTCTTTCCTTCAGGCACAGGGAGCCTGTGGATGCCAGGTCAGATGGGCAGAGGTTGATTTCTACAGCCCTAGGAACTGCAGAATTCTCCATGCCCCACCTAGATTCTGCCAAAGTGGGCTCCAAATCTTCCAAGGTGGAGCCCGCTGTGCTTCCATCAGTTCCCGTGCTCAGGTCCATTGTGCTCTAGGGGAAAAGCACTTGGCTTCAAGTAACAGGGTATGGCTTAGGGAAGAAACAATCAGTCCACTCCCTCCCCTTTCCTGTGCAGACCTGGTATGGTGCGCCTGAGAGCTCAGGATGAATTTAGCTGCTGCACAATTTTCATTACGCATTTTGTCTATTGCAATGGTTCTGCACAGACTTTAGGCAGGCTCCCAGTCAACCAGCTGAAAGGTCTATTGGGGTATTGGGAGTGGTCTACAGTTGAGTTTGCACTGCATCAGTAGGGCGAGCAGGGCACTTTAGCACTCTATCCTCATATTGTTACTTTGTGTTCTCTTATCTTGTTATATGTATCCTTCCATGACTGTTTCTCCACACTGAGTGTCCCATGTTGCTTCTCTGTGATTTCATGATGCTACTTCAGAGATGAAAATCTGTATGGTGACAGCTCCCTGCACCTTTTACTTTCTTTCTTTGGAGCATCATGCTGGTGGCATACTTCTAATTTACCAGTTTTCCAAAGTCCCATAAATTAATTCATTTTTAAAGTAAAATAACATAAAACTTGAACAAAAATGTGTTAGTAAAAATAAAAGGATTTATTCTGTAAAATTTGGATTTAGTCAGAAGGCCACACATAAGGACCTAGAATGCCATAGGTTCTCCACCCCTGAACTAAACTCTCAATCAAAAGACATTGAGTTGGGGGGAGCCAAAAAGGATTACCAGAGGCAGCTTTCACCAGATCCTCCTGTCCAGAAGGAGGAAAATTGAACTCAAGTGACCTCAGAGCAGTTCAAATTGGGGGTCAGATCTCAGGGAGAAGAGTAAGCCATTCAGGCACCCCCTGAAACAGACTGTGAGGACAAAGATGACAAAGAGGCAGGGCGAGAACAGAGCACAGATACAGAGCAGTCCAGACTCAGAGGAGCCAGAAGCTGGATAAAAAGGTAAGAAGGACCCCTTCCTCTACCCTAGAGCTCTCTGTGAGCAGAAAACCACAAGATCTTTAATATGGAAGAGTGCCACAAGGGATCAAAAGATCCAGTTTTCCTTTACCTAGGTGTATCCTCCTTTGGGTCCTCCCTCTGCCTGGCAGTACAGTGAGCAATTTTGGCTCTAGCCTGCTTGTGGCCCCAGCCTATCTTCCCTTTTTATTTTAGCTACCAGACAGATTTCCCCTACTGAGAACTGCCCCTCTGCACAGATGAGTTGGGAATGCTAGTTCAGCTCAAGACAGCCTGTAAAGGCTGCCCCACTCCTAGGCACCAGAGAAGTGAAGGAGTTTGGGACCCTTCCTAGCCTCCATAGCAACTGCAGAAGCAAGGGTTACAGGAGCCACTATTTCTCTGTCACCAGCAACTAGCAAGATTCGTAGCCTTCCACAAAAGTAAAGGGAGACAGGCCCTGCCTCCCCACAATATCTGATGGGAATTCAGAGGAGCCTGTGTTGTATGGCCTAGTGAACTGGGAGTTACCTGCCTCCTCCTGTGGTAGGAAACTGCTCACCTACACTAACAATGGTGAGGTGAGGTCTCAGTTGAGTCTACCTCTTGCTAGTGGGGATCTTTCACTACTACTGTGGAGTGACTCAGTCCAGCATCTGGACTCTGCAGTCTCCTCCTGGAGGTCCTGGCTCCAGCTCCACTCCTATTGGCTTGGGGAGGGGTGAGGCCACCTCAGGCCATCCCATTCAGGGAAGCATATGGCAAGCTGCAGATTCTCTTCCCTCAACCACAGACAAAAGCCATGGCTTTTTGTCTATTGCAGGTGAGGATGACTCTTTAGTGAATTCCACAGATTGACTCCATTGCAGATGATATTGACATTTTGATGAAAGCTGTGACTTTTTTGAATCTGTTTCAGTTGGGCCTGACAGTTTGGCTGGAATAGTTCAGCTTACTATCTAGGAGCCACCCTGGACCTAGGAGCTGGAGGTCCTTCCCCCAGCCTGACCCCACCCAGCTTAGAGAATACGTGGCCAGTCCTCAGGGACCCTCACATCATGTAGCCTTAAAGCTTTAGAAGACTGTATGCAGGAAAGGCCACAGGTATAAGCAGTATCTCACTTAAATAGTCACTGGTGAAGGTAAGTGGTGAGCCTCATATCCTGGAGCCTTTAGATCTCTGATTTCAGTTTGCCAGTTTTACTTTCAAAATAGCTTTAAAACCCTGCCTTATAGAACAGCATAACAATAAGCTGTCACATCACTTTGATATGGAGGGGCATGATGAACTTTACATCCTGGGACCCTTGAAACTGATATGAGCCAACCTGTTTCAGTATTCCAACAGATAAAAATCTCTGCTGAGCAGGCTAACTGCTCGGGCAAAGGGTTGGGGCAAACTCAACATCCCAGGGCCTCTGAACTTACATCAGCTCCAGATACTAGGCCCCAGTCAGTCATAAAACAGGCAGCCAAACAGCCCTAATACCTGCTGAACAGCTTGAGGAACAAGGAGCTGCTTCTGGCAAGTCTTAAAATGGGCTTGGGGAGCTCTGCACTTTGGGGCACCTAACGCCATCACCAGCCCACCTGACTAGACATCCTAAATTCCCAGAGCCAATTGAACAACACTATCACTAGCAGATACATGATGCACTTGGTCAGGCCATGCTCCACCTCCAACTACCACCTGCCTCCTGGAAGCTGCATATGGGATATCAATTAAAATATCTCTCAATAACAATTGAGGGACAACCTAACATTCTACCTTAAAAAGTAAAATAAATACATAAATATGTAAAGCACATATGGGGGAGGAATCAGCAGAAGAACACTGGAAACATAAAAAATAGAGCAGATCAGAGATTACAAGGAAGATAACAGCTGAAAACAACCATCCATAGAGAAATTGTCTAAATGACAGAAACAGAATTCAAAATGGAAATGGCAAAAAAGGTAAATGGAATTGAAGAGAAGACCTAAATAGAAGTTCAGAAACTATCTCAAGAAATCAATGAAATTAAAGACAAAAGTCACCAAGAATTAGGATATAATTAGGAAGGTTATAGCAGAGCTTAAGGAATTAAAAGAGGAATTCAGAGAGTTTGAAAACACAGTGTAGGGTCTCAGCAATAAAATAGAACAAGGAGAAGAAAGAATCTCAGTACTCAAAGAAAAGACTTTGAACTAACTCAGCCATTCAGAGAGAGAAAGAAGAGAGCAAAAGCAGGGCAATTTCTTAGATATGGAACTACACAAAGTACACAAATGTATGGGTGAGAGGGATCCTTGAAGGAGAAGAGAGCACTAAAAGCACCAAAGCTCTACTTGAGGACATCCTGGTGGAGAATTTCCCAAGCTTTGTGAGAGACCCAGAAATACAAATACTAGATAGTTTCAAAACCCCAGGATGACATAATTCTAACAAAGCATCTCCTAGACACATTATAATCAACAAAGTCAAAATGAAAGAGAAAATTCTACAAGCAGCCAGGCGTAAGCAACTTCTTACCTACAAAGGGAAAAACAACAGAGTGACAGTGGACTTTCAGCAGAAATTTTTCAATTCATAAAAAAGTGGTCATCTGTCTGTAATGTCCTCAAACAAAACAAATTCTCATCCCAAGATTCTGTATCCTACTAAATGAAGTTTCATATTTGACAGAGAAATTAAATCTCTTATTGACAAGCAAGTATTGAGGAAATTTGCCACAGTAAGACCAGCTCTGCAAGAAGTACTCAGGCCCATCCTTTACACTGACCATTACAGATCACCATCAAAGTAAAGACATCTAGAAACTAAAAGGCAAAGCCTAGCTTCAACAGTGGTGCAAGTGATAAAACTAAGCAACAGACCTTCACAAAACAAGATGAACAGAACACCATTCTTGTCGATTCTCAGTAAATGTAAACAGCTTGAATTCCCCACTGAAGAGGCACAGGCCAGCTAACTGGATGCACAAGCTAAGTATACACTGTCTTCAGGGAAATGCATCTAATCTCCAGGGACAAAACAAGACCTGAGGTGAAGGATTATAAAACCATATTTTAGGCAAATAGAAATCAGAAAAAGCAGGAGTCACTAAGTTATTTGCAAATTCCTTGGGCTTCATACCAACAAAAGTAAAAAAAGACAAAGAGAGACACTAGGTACTGATCAAGGGAACAATACAACAAGAAGACATTTCAATTCTAAATATCTATGGACCCAACTTAAGTGTTCCCAGATATATAAAATGAACCCTAACTTAACTGAACAATATGATATTTTGCAACACTGTAGTAACTGGGGATTTGAACACCCCTCTGACAGAACTGGACAGATCCTCCAAGCAGAAACTAAACAAAGAAGAAATAGACTTAAACAAGACTTTAGAACAGTAGTTCTAAACCTTTCTAATGCTGCAGCCCTTTAATACAGTTCCTGTGGGTCGCAACCCACAGGTTGGGAACCACTGCTTTAGAACAATTAGTTTTTTTCTTTTTTAATTAAATCATAGCTGTGTACATTATAGAACAATTAGCTTTAACAGATATATACAGACAATTGTACCCCAATATAACTCAGTCATCTCATGGATCATTCTTCAAGATTAATCATATCTTAGGGCACAAATCAAATCTCAACAAATTTAAAAGAATAGAAATTGTACCTTATATCTTTTTGGACTATCATGGAATATAAGTAGAACCCAGTGCCAAAATTCATCCCCACACGGAGTCATGGAAGCTAAACAACTCTCTGGTGAACAACAGCTGAGCGAAAGAGAAGATAAGGAAATTATTAGTATTCTCAAACAAAGTGACAGTGAAGCCACAAGTTATCAAAACCTATGGGATACTGCAAAGGCTGTCCTAAGAGGGAAATTTATCATATCAGATGCCTGCATCCACAAAACAGAAAGAGCATACATCAACAACCTAATGAACCATCTCAAGGAACTAGAAAAGGAAGAGCAATCCAATCCCACACCTAGCAGAAGAAGAGAAGTAACCAAAATTAGACCAGAATTATATGAAATTGAGAACATAAGAACCATTCAGAAGATCAGCAAAACAAAAAGTTGGTGCTTTAAAAAGATGGATACAAGTGATAAACCTTTGACAGATTAGCTAGACACAGAATGGTAATAGCTTTAATAACCATAATCAGAAACAAAAAAGGGGATATAATGACAGATAACCCAGAGATACAAAAGATCATCCATCACTGATTATTACAAAAAACTCTATGTCCCAAAGTTTGACAATGTGAAGAAAATGGACCAGTATCTGTAATCGTATCATCTCCCTAAACTCAATAAGAAAGGATTGTGAGCATATCAATATCAAGCATCAAAATTCCAACAACAATAAAAAAAAAGTTTCCACAAAGAAAAGTCCTAGACAAGATGGGCTTACACCAGAATTCTTCCGAACCTTTAAAGATGAGCTCATACCTGTATTGTAGAACCTATTCCAAAATATTGAGAAAGAAGGTACCCTCCTCAATTTCTTCTACAAAGTAAATATCACCCTGATATGAAAAACAGGAAAGGACCCAACAAAAAAGAAAACTACAGATCAATATAACTAATGAATATTGGGAAAAAATAATTAATAAAATTCTAGCAAACAGAATATGGCTACACAGTAAAAAAAAAATTCATCACAATTAGGTAAGCTTTATCCTAGGAATACAAGATTGGTTCAACATATGTAAAATCTATAGATGTAATTCACCATACAAATAGAAGCAAAAACAAAAACCATATGATCCTCTCAATAGACACAGAAAGAGCATTTTAGCTTCTTTTTCTGACAAGAAAGCTTATGAAAATAGGCATAGATGAGACTTTTCTTAAATGTGTAGAAGCTATCCATGACAAACCTATAGCTAACATCATACTTAATGGAGTAAAACTGAAAGCCTTTCCATTTAGAACTGGAACCAGATAAGGATATCCATTATTGGCACTGCTATTCAGCATAGAGCTGGAAGTCCTAGTCAATGTAGTCAGGTGAGAGAAGGGAATCAAAGTTATCCAGTTGGGGACAGAGGAGGTCAAACTCTGAGTCTTTGCTGATGATACGATCTTATACTTAGAACACCCCAGAGAGTCAATCATGAAATTCATGGAAATTATTGAGAAATACAATAGCATCTTGGGATAGAAAATCAATGTCCCCAAATCTGTAACCTTCATATACACCAATAATAATCAAGCTAAGAATCAAAGGAAAGACACAATTACCTTCAGAGTCACTCCAAAGAAAATGAAATACCTTGGTATATATCTAAAAAGGAGATGAAGGATCTCTACATAGAGAACTATGAAACCCTGAGAAAAAAATAGCAGAAGACATTAACAAATATAAGAAAATACCATGCTCATGGTATAGAATAGAGAACCTAGAGATGAAACCAGCTGCATGTCACCATCTGATCTTCAGTAAACCAAACAAAACCATACACTGGAGAAAAGAATCTCTGTTTAATAAGTGGTGCTGGGAGAAGTTGTTAACCACATGTAAAAGACTGAAACTGGATCTGCACCTCTCATCACTTACAAAAATTAACTCATGATGGATAAGAGATTTAAATTTAAGACTCAAAAACAATAAAACTCTAAAAGTGTGGGGGAAATTCTTGATAACATCAGCCTGGGGAAAGATTTTTATGAAAAAGACCCCATTGGCAATTGTAGCAACACCAAAAATAAATAAATAGCAATTAAACTAAAAAGTTTCTGCACAGCTAAAGAGACAAGTAAAGCAAACAACCTTCAGAATGGGAGAAGACATCTGCATGCTACATATCTGACAATGGGCTGATAACTAGAATCTTTACAGAACTCAAACTGATCAACAAGAAAAGAGCAAACAATCTCATTCATTATTGGGCAAGAGACATGAGCAGAACCTTCTCCCAAGAAGACAAACAACCAACACGTGAAAAAGTGTTTATCATCTCTAATCATTTGAGAAATGCAAATCAAAACAGCCTTGAGATATCATCTGACTCCAATGAAATAGCCCACATCACAAAATCTCAACGTTGTAGATGCTGGTGTAGTTGTGGTGAGAGGGGAACACTTTTACAACACTAGTGGGATTGCAAACTAATATAGCCTCTATGGAAGAAGTACAGAGAGCTCTCAAAGAGCTAAAAGTCAACCTTCCATTTGATGTTGCAATTTCATTACCAGGTATCTACCCTAAAGAAAAAGAAATCATCTCAACATAAGGACATTTGCACTAGGATGTTTATCATAGCTCACTTCACATCAGCAAGGTATAGAATCACCCCAAATGTCCATCAACCTATGAATGGATTCATAAACTATGGTATATATGTATACTGGAATGCTATTCAGCCATAGAGACTTTATATCTTTTGTATTGCCTGGATGGAGTTAAAGAACATTTTCCTTAGGAAAGTTTGTTATACTAACTAATCTAATGTACTTGATGTGAATATGAAACTAATAGATGAACAACTATACACCCACACAAGAGAAAAACACAAATTTAGTGGGAGGGAAAGGAGAGGGCAAGGAGCAAAGGTGTAGCAGGAAACCGACGCAGACAGAAGACTCCAGGCACCAGTTGATTAGAGGAAGCGAGTTTATTCGGCCGGGGGTACTTGGAACACCAGCGTGTTTCCCAAAACCAAGCCCCCTGACTCAATTCCATGCCTCTCTTTTATCCACCTTTCAGGGTGGGAGTGCAGGTGAGGGTCATAAGACAGAGACTGAGGGTCATAAAACAAAGAATGAGACACAACATCATAGATTACAGTCTAGGCCCCGAGTATGTCAGGGGAGAAACACACAGACAACAATGGAAACGCCTGCAGCCTGGCCGATGCCTACACAGGGTGACCAGGAAAGACTTTCCTGAACTGTTTTTTACTTTTCTCACCTCATTCCCCAATTTGAGACTCAAAACAAGTTGTTACGGAGTCTCATCATCATTCTCCTCAACCTGTGCCACAGTTTGTTGGTGGTGCATGTAATATGCTCCACCTGGGTCTCTTTGAGACATAGCCAAATTCACTAAGTTCCTCACCATGTGGAATAAATTGGCAATAAGCATGGGAGGAGAAGGCAAGTACTCAATAATATTAAGACTTCTATTATAAGGGTCTTAAAATCTCCAAAAGCAGAGAATTATCCTCCAAAGATGAATTTTGGATTACATCCATGCCACATCTGTACTGGCACATGAGCCAATTTGGAAATTTTATTAGCTATCCTTTCACTACTAGACCTTGATCATCTATTTT
>CAUYQV010013205.1:0-11756 GCA_963574575.1 Galagoides demidoff | reverse complement strand
GAGCCTCAAGCTATCCCCGCGTAGGGTGCCATGGCATCAGAGCTCATAGCAACCTCCAACTCCTGGGCTCAAGCGAGTCTCCTGCCTCTGCCTCCCAAGTAGCTGGGACCACAGGCGCTCGCCACAACGCCCGGCCATTTTCTGGTTGCAGCCATCATTGTTGTTTGGCAGGCCCTGGCTGGTCATTTGAACCTGCAACCTTAGGTGTACGTGGATGGCGCCTTAGCCAATAGATCCACAGGCGCCGAGCCCCATTATTGGCTTTTTACTTATATCTCTTAAAAATGTTTTTCTTAGTGGTTGCCTTTGAATTTACAGTATATGTCTTTAGTGAATCACAGTCTATCTTCAAGTAATATTATACCACTTCTAATATAGCTTAAGGACTTTTTTAAATTTTTCTTTATTTATTTTGCAGATTTTGGCGGGGCTGGGTTTGAACCCGCCACCTCTAGCATATGGGGCCTGCGCCCTACCCCTTTGAGCCACAGGCGTAAGGACCTTTTTACAGCCTATTTTCAATTCCTCCATCTCATCATTTTTATGTTTATTGTCATACATTTTACTTTTATATATGCTATAAATCCACAAGGAATTTTTTTGTTTTAGGTAAGCAATTATCTTTTAAGATGATTAAAAATGAGAAAAAATGTCTCTTCTATTTACTTTTACTTTATCCATTGCCAGAGCTCTTCATCTTTGTGTGTGCATCCATCCAAGTTTCTTTTGGATATCGTATTTTTTCCGTTTATAGAATTTCCTTTACCATTTCTTATAATGCTGGTTTGCTGCTAATACATTTTCTGTTTTCATTTATCAGAAAAAAAATGTATCTCTGTGTTTGAAAGATTATTTTGGTAGGTATAGAGTTTGAGTGACAGCTTTCCCCAGCCCCCCCACCCCACGCAGCATTTTAAAGATATCATGCTATTATCTTCTGGTCATATACTTTCTGATGAGAAATATGTTATAATTATCATATTGGTTCTCTGTAGGAAGCATGTTTTTTTTCCTCCTGATGCCTTCAAAATGTTTTTCTTTATCTTTGCTTTTCAGAGTTTGAATGTGACAGATTGTGTTTGTATGTGCTTGTTTATTGTGTGTGTTACACACTTAACCTTTTTTGGATTCTGTGGGTTTCTTGGCTCTGTGGTTTAATAGCTTTCCTCACTTTTGTAAAATTACTGGCTATCGTATCTACGTATATACAGAGGGTGCCAAAAAATGTTTGCACATTTTAAGAGAAAAGGCTTTCCTGTTTGTGCCTGTCCAGTGGTGACACTAGCATTCATTTGATTAGCACCATCTTTTTTTTTTAGCCGGGGCTGGGTTTGAAGCACCATCTTTTGAGCCAATGCCATACTGCATATTGCTAAGGTAATTCAACTTCAAAAAGTAATATATAGATACCATGTCTTAAAATGTGAACCTTATTTTGGCACCTCGGGTATATTTTTCCCCTGTTTCCTAGGATGTGAATTACTCATATGTTAGCTCTTGGCTATTTTGTGCTGTTGTTTCACCCTTTTTGTCTCAGCTTCAGTAGTCTCTCCTGCCCCACCTTCACGCTCATTAGTTCTTTCCTCAGTTTGTTGAGTTTACTGATAAGCCTGTCAAAGGCTTTCTTCAAATCTGTTGTGTGGGTTTCTTTTTCATTTCTAGTATTTTCTTTCCTTTTCTTTTTTTTTTTTTTTTTGAGACAGAGCCCCAAGCTGTCCCCCTGTGTAGAGTACTGTGGCATCACAGCTCACAGCAACCTCCAACTCCTGGGCTCAAGAGAGTCTCCTGCCTCCACCTCCCAAGTAGCTGGGACTACAGGCCCCTGCCACAACACCTGGCTTTTTTTTTGGTTGCATCCATCATTATTGTTTGGCGGGCGGGCTGGATTCGAACCCACCACCTTAGGTGTATGTGGCTGGTGCCCTAGCCACTTGAGCCATAGGTGCTGAGCCAATTTCTAGCATTTTCATATGCCTCTTTTTTTATAGTATCCATGCCTTTGCTAATATTCCCCTCTGTTTATTCATGTTATCTACATTTTGCTTTTATTTTCCAAACTCTTTGTTGGGTAAACTACATATTGGTCTTACATCTGGTCTTTCTGATTGCTTTTTCTCTTGGCTGTAGAGTTATTTATTTATTTTTGTTACATTATTATTATTATTTTTTTTTTTAGAGACACAGTTTCACTTTGTTGAACTCAGTAGAGTGCTGTGGTGTCACAGCTCACAGCAACCTCCAGCTCTTGGACTTAGGTGATTCTCTTGCCTCAGCCTCCTGAGTAGCTAGTTCTACAGGCACCCACCACAACACCGACCTATTTTTTTGTTGCAATTTGGCCGGGGCCAGGTTTGAACCCTCCACCCTTGTTATATGGGGCCAGCGCCCTACTCACTGAGCCACAGGTGCCACCCTATTTTTGTTACTTTAAAATGTATGTGTGTATTGTAAGTGTTTTTGTTGTTTTTTGCTTTTTTGTTTTGTTTTTGAGACAGTGACAACCCTGGGTAGAGTGCTGAAGCATCATAGCTCACAGCAAACTCAAACCCTTTGCCTCAGCCTCCCGAATAGCAGAGACTACAGGTGCCTACCACACTGCCTGGCTAGTTTTTCTTTTTTTCTTTTTTTTTTTTTTTTGTAGTTTTTAGCCAGGGCTGGGTTTGTACCCGCCCCCGCTAGTATATGGGGCTGGCACCCAACACCTTGAGCCACAGGCGCTGCCCATAGGTTTTCTATTTTTTTTTTTTTTTGAGATAGAGCCTCAAGCTGTCCCCCTGGGTAGAGTGCCATGGCTTCACTGCTGACAGCAACCTCCAACTCCTGGGCTCAAGCGAGTCTCCTGCCTCCACCTCCCAAGTAGCTGGGACCACAGGCGCCCGCCACAACGCCTGGCTATTTTTTGGTTGCAGCCATTGTTGTTATTTGGTCGGCCCGGGCTGGATTCGAACCCGCCACCTTAGGTGTATGTGGCTGGCACCTTAGCCACTTGAGCCACAGGCGCCGAGGCAGGTTTTCTGTTTTTAATAGAAACAGTGGCTTGCTCTTACTGAAGCTGATCAGTGATAGGAAATCATAATTTTGGTTGGTACACAATATTTGTGTGAGATTAATGATCTAAAGAAAGGGCGGTGCCTGTGGCTCAGTAAGTAGGGTGCCAGTCCCATATACTGAGAGTGGTGGGTTCAAACCCAGCCCCAGCCAAACTGCAACAAAAAATAGCTGGGCATTGTGGTGGGTGCCTGTAGTCCCAGCTACTTGGGAGGCTGAGGCAAGAGAATCACCTAAACCCAAGAGCTGGAGGTTGCTATAAGCTGTGATGCCATGGTACTCTACCAAGGGTGACAAAGTAAGACTCTGTCCACCCCCCCAAAAAAAAAATGATCTAAAGAAATTAAAACTCCTGAGCTCAGGCTATCTACTGGCCTCAACTTCCCAGAGCTCTGGGATTATAGGTGTGAGTCACTGTACCCCAACTGTCTTGTAAGTTTTGATTGATTTTTAGACATTGTGTGTAGATCAGTAGAGACTGAGTTCCATATTATTTATGCCTGGAAATGATCATATCTTTTTTTTTTCTGTTAGGCCATTAGTATGGGGTACTGAGTCAATATTATCAGGTGCTGAAGTATAATAGGTTTGGGTTTTGTTATTTCTATGTGTCTATGGAGCCTATGGATTCTATACTCTCATGCTAGCCACATGAGGCCTTTAGCAATTCAATAAAAATTTTAGCTGAACTCTTCTTACTAACTCGGATGGAGATCCTGTCTTCCTCCAGCTTCACAAGTAAGCCATTGCCTGCATTCCACTTCTTTTTGGAAGTTCTCATCCTTTGGAATTCAAGTGAATTGGTCGCACTGCAACATTAGGTCTCTAATGGGTTTGGTGAAAGTTTTGATTTTTTAGACTAACATTTTAAAAAATTGTTGAGTGTAGTAAAGATGCTCTTCCTGGATTTCTGTATCCTTGTGGGAATCCAGAAGTCTCAAGCCATCTACTTTTTCACTGCTCTTTTAAACTCCTTTGACAGTCCACCTCTGGTCTGCTGCTTGAGTCTTTCTCTTGGGTGACACCCTTCCAGCTTAGGCCCCCTAAATAATTTTTAGCTCCAATGTTTCCCCTTCTCCTCCCCTTCTGGTGGCAAATACCAGGTGACAAGAAGGAACAGAGGTTCTTAATCTTTCTTCATCTTACACTCAAAATAATCCATTAAGTCCCATTCTCAGGGATGTTTGAAAATGGGAAAGATGATTTTGGGGAGCTGAGCTCTCAACCACTATACTCCTAATTTGCTTCTAGCATTCTTCCTATGCTAGAAAATGAGATGAACTATCTACTCTGTTCATAAATGAGAAGAATCATACTGACTGAAATGTTTCTTGGAATATGAAAACTGTCACGGGATAAAAGGGGAACAGGCTGGGAGTATGGTTACAAGCATGGTCTCAGGAGCCAGCCTACCTGGGCACAAATTCCAACTCCATCACTTACTGTCTGTAAGGCCTTAACAAGTTCCTTCACCCCTCTGTATCTGTTTCTATATCTGTAAAATGGAAATAACAAGAAAATTAAAAGAGTTAATAATAGTGACTGGCGCATAATAAGATATGGTAGATATGGTAACAATTAGAAGTCACTTGCTATAATTTCAGTAATGCATGGGAGAAAGCAGTTCCTTCCCTTTCTCAGAACCCACTACAATCAAAACATCTAATGTTCATTGAGCATATCAAAGTACCCAAGTCCTGTATTAAGCATTTTATGTGAATTTTCTCATAAGAGATAGGGATTAATTATTCTTACATAATACGTGAGGAGATCAAGGATCAGAGAAGTCAGTAGGCTAGAGGCAGCAGAAAGTTTACAACCCAACAGGGTCTGTCTACAATGCCTGTGCTCTTAACCATTACACTTGTTGCCGCCCACAAACGAGTTACCATGCTTGTAAACCAGTGGGAAAGCTGCTTGCTCTGTTTATCTCACGGGGTTGTTTTGAGATCCCAATGACCCAGTAGAAGAGGCAGAGCTTTGGGTATTTGTACAAAGTGTTGGTCCCCTGGCGGGGAAACCTGAATATGTCCTCATGACTTCACACCCCCATTTCTTCAAGACTCAGCTCAGATATCAGTGCCTGGATTTTATTCTAATAATGGAGGATTTGAGCGATGGTGGGGGGGGTGGCACATCAGACTTGGGTTCTGAAATGGCAGCTGCCTGCTGTGCGGGTAATAGAGTGCGTCCAGGCCGGAGTGAGTACAGGAAAATAAAACAGTAGGCCACTGCCATAGGATCCCAAGCCCGAGCCCAAGAGAGAGGTGGTGATGGAAACGGAGAGGAATGGTGGATAGAAAGGTATAAGAAGAAATGAAGGAAATAAAGGTGTATTTTAACGTGGGTGGCGAGAGAGAGGGAGGTGCCAAAGATGACTCCCAGTTCCCGGCTTGCCCGCTGGCATTTGTTGAACGATCTAAAGACCCCACCGGCAGAAGCATCTTAGACTGACCCCGTGTGCCCCGCGTCCGTCCCCACCCTGCTTCCTAAGCTAGAACCACCAGGATGTGTATGAAGGGAAGAGGAAGAGAATGGGTACAGAGTCTTGGTCCAGCAGATGCCAGATCGGACACTTCTAGCTTTGGCCTGAACGGCGAGGCGCTGCGAAGGGGTCAAGCGTTTTCCCTCTCTGCCGGCAGTTTCCGCCTCGCCCCTCCATCCCAGCCAGGCCGGACGTGCAGGGCCCCTCTCAGCACTGTGGAGGTGCTGGCTCTTCGCCAGCGTCTGGGGGCGCGGCGTAGCGGCCCACCCCTTCATCCCCGACCCGCCCGGTCTCCGCGCCCACCCCGCCCAGTGCGCTGGTAATCTGGGCGGCGGCTCTGTCTAGACCTGGGGCCTGGGATCCGGGCAGCCGTGTGAGTCCCGGGCTCAGGGGGTTTTCAGTGCACCTGCCCTGCGGGGTTGCCGGGGGTCAGCACCCTCCCGCCCTCCGGCGGGTTCCCAGACGCGTCTTCTCGAGCGGCGCGCGCGCACGCGTGGCGAGAGTGGCCGAGGTGCCGGGAGTCCAGGTGCGGGAGCTTAGCTGCCGCCAGGGCGCTGACCGAGAGTCGGAGCGCAGCAAGTGTGCGCGGGCGGAGAGCCGGCGCGGGTGCCCGCAACGGGTCTGCGCGGGGCGGGGGCGCAGCAAGTGCATCTGAGCGTGCGGAGACCGGCGCGCGGGCGTCGGTGGCGAGGGTGGTGTGTTGAGGAGCCGGGCCGGCAGGAGGGAGGAAGGATGCGTGCGGGTAACTTTTCGATCGCCCTGGAAGTGCCCGCAGTCCTGCTCCCGGGGGCTGCCTGCGGCCGCCGGGCTAGAGGCAGGCGAGTGTGCCCGCCGCCGCCCCTCCCCCACTTCCGCCTCCCGCCTCTTCCTCGTTCCCAGCTCCCAGGGCCCGTCGGTCCCGGGGGAGACCCGGAGGCACAGCCCCACCCCGGCCGGCGCGACTCGCTCCCACGCCCCCGCTGCCGCCTAGCCTTAGCGGACAGACTGAGTCGGCGGGGGCGCCGGGCGCTGCAGGTAGGGGCTCCGGCTACGGTGGGCGCAGGTGCCGCGGGGGACAGCGGAGGGCACTGGAGCGCGAGGGGAACGGCCTGGGGGAGTGCCCTCCCCCGCGCTCCTCCCTTTCCCCCGCGGACGCGGCGTGTCCCTTTTTAGGGAATTCTTTCCCTTTTGCTTGCTCCAGTGCGGGTGGGGCTGAGTCCGAATGGCAGTTCTCCATTTCGCCCGCTCCTGTCCGGGCCCCTGGCAGCTGCCTGCCCCCAAATCGCTTCACCCTTTCCCCAGCACCTATAGCCTCGTAAACAACTGCCTTGGTGCTGCGGTGGGGCTCCGGGACCCCCCGGGGGACAGCCCCTTAAATCTCCAGAGATTAGTGGGATTGGGGGGAAGGGGAAAGAAAGGGGGCGTCCCGGAGCCCCTGATCCCAGTCAGATCCCTCCCCCGCCCTGCTCTGCTCCCTCCTCCCCCTCCTCCCTACTGCTGAAGCAGACTGCTCCAGGGGCCCTGGGTATTTTTAGCGATGTGACCTGGGCAGCCGCTCTAAGAGCCTTTCCGAGGAATCGGCGTCAGCGCCTCCCTCCTCCACGTCCAGCCCGCGGCCACACGCTCTCTCCACACTTCCTTGGCCCTGCCCGGCCGGCTCGGGTTTGGGTCCCTCTTGGCTACCCCAGTGCCTGGGGAGCTGGTCAGGGTCTGGGATATGCTGAGTCGGGATGAGGAGGGGAAAGCATTTAGCGGAGGATAACGATCAGATCCTCAAACTAGAAACTCCCCTGCCTCTGGGGATGAGCTCAGCAGAGTGCCAGGAAGGAGACCGAACGAATGGGCGTGAATGCCGAAGGCCTGGGCTGGCGGAGAGCTCTGGTGTTCTGGAAAGCTCTCAGCACTGGGGGTCAGGAGATTGGTCTGAATTGGACCCAGGACCCGCCCTTCCAATTGTTTCTCACTGACTAGTAGGGAGATAACACAGTGAGATGTGTCAGAGGGAAACTATTGAGAGCGATTGGAGTTCAGAGAGACATGGTCGCCCCCTAAATAGCTCCTTTCCCAAGCGGCATCTTGTGTTTGAGGTAGGTAGGACGATGATGCCATTTTTCGATGGGGAGACTTTTAAAGCCAGAAAGATGATTTTCTTAAGGGCACGGCCTTTTCTGGAAGTCAGGTCTGTGACTTCAGAGCAAGGGTTTGAAGGGGATGGTGTGGGTGTGTGTTTGCAGAGCCAGGAGGAGGAGGGGTTGCTTTAGTTTTTGTCTGAGTTTTGAAGGATGAAGAGGAACCAGAGTTGCAGCAGCAGAGGAAGAGAATCCTCCTCTCCACAATCTCTATCCTATCCTCCTCCCTGGCCTTCTGAAGCAGACTGGGTCCATTAAGTGGAGAAAAGTACCTCCCCCATTTGGGCTGAACCAGCCCCTCCAACCCCTAGAAGGGCATGATACTCAGAGTTGGCCATTGGCTGCATTCCCTGAATACAGAGGACCTCTTTTGCAGTGCCTGGAACTGGCCTCCCCTTTGTGAAGCTAGGGCAAGCCCTGCCTCTGCATGAGACTTGAAGTTTGTGGGATGAACTTGCTTTCAGGGAAAAGGAAAGAGATAGCCAAGGCCAGAGTGTCCAGGCTGGAACCAGAGGCCCCACTGCTGGGATGTTGGCTGCGTGGGACTCCCCATGCCCAGGCCCCCACTATCTTCTATCTCAACTTCACAGCTGCACTTTTGTTTCTTTACCCACCAGGAGCTGACATGGACCCAAATCCTCGGGCAGCCCTGGAGCGCCAGCAGCTCCGCCTTCGGGAGCGGCAGAAATTCTTTGAGGACATTTTACAGCCAGAGACGGAGTTTGTCTTCCCTCTGTCCCACTTGCATCTCGAGTCACAGAGACGTGAGTTCCAAGTCCTGAGGCGAGGGACTGTGGTAGGGTAGGAAGGACGTCTTGTGGGTCCCAAATCTTGGGGCCTCCCTCCCATCTTACTTTCTTGGCCTTCTAAATTTCTAATCTGGGACCTGATAAGTAACTCTCACTATTGTATTGGCTCCAGGCTGGGTCCTCCTGACTTGCCCCCTTCTTGATCTGTAGCCCCCATAGGTAGTATCTCATCTATGGAAGTGAACGTGGATACGCTAGAGCAAGTAGAACTTATTGACCTTGGGGATCAGGATGGAGCAGACGTGTTCTTGCCTTGTGAAGATCCTCCGCCAACTCCCCAGACGTCTGGTATGCCCCTCTGCTTTGGGGACTTGGGCATTAATCAGCCAGAGCCGGATGTTGGGGCTCTGAGATGAGGCTGCAAGGCCAGGGTGGGGAAGTATGCAAGTAGGGGCTGGAAGTGTGTGTTTCCACCAACAAAACAGCTGCCTGTTCTGATTTTGGGGAAGTTGACCTTGAGGGGGAACTGGGTTAAAGATCCCAGCCCCAATTCTAGGAATGGTCAATCTCCTTAGCCTTTTAAATGGTACGTTTGTGAAATTAGTGTAATTAATTAGTATAATTAGAATAATATAAAAATATAAGTTTTACATTTATAATTTAAATAGTTTTTTGTCATCATGATATTAATATTTATTGATCACTTTATCAGGTTCCTAATATTGTGTTAAAGTATTGTATACGTATTATCTCAATCCTTACCATGTCCTTTCAGGGCAGGTAGTATTATCCCCATTTTATAAAGAAGGAAATTAGGCTCAGAGAATTTAAATCACATAGGCAGAAAGTGGAAAAGCTGGGATTCATACCATGTCCATCTGACTCCAGAACCTGTATACTTAACTTGTAAGATAGATATTCTCTTATTAAAACTGCCACTCTTTATTCATTGCCTGCCATGTCAGACATTTTATAAGCATTCCTAGATTTTATCCTCAAAACCTGTTGGGAATGTAGGCTCCCCTCCCCTTTCTTTTACAGAAGAGGAGCAGAGTCTTTTAAAGGGAAAGTGACTTGCTCAAAGCTACTTGGCAACAATAAATACAGTAAGTGTTGTAGGTAGAACTTGAACTTGCATTGATTGACCTAACTCTAAAGCCCAAAAATAGTATAGTGACATGGTAGGAGTGGGGAGTCAGGAGATGGAAGTCTTAATCCTGGCTCTTTGCTGGGCTAGCAAAATGGCTTTGGATAATTCCTTGCCCCTCTTTGGGCTTCAGTTTCACCCTTCCCGGGCAATCTCTAAGAGTCCTTTGAAGTTCTACTTTGGCCCTGACCAGCTCTTCTCTCTGGGTAGGGGTGGATGACCATCCAGAGGAGCTGAGCCTGCCAGTGCCCATATCAGACAGGACCACATCCAGGAGCTCGTCCTCATCCTCTGACTCTTCCACCAACCTGCACAGCCCAAACCCGAGTGACGGTGGAGCAGACACGCCCTTGGCACAGTCCGATGAAGAGGAAGATGGGGGTGATGCAGGGGCAGAGCCTGGAGCCTGCAGCTAGCAGTGGGCTCCTCCCTACAGACTGACCAAACAGGCCATTTGTCACATGAGGCCATAGGCCCAACCAAAGCTCATCGTCAGAAGACCAGACTCTACTTACAGTAGGCGCCAGAGGCAGGGAAGGATGGTGGATCGTGTCTCTCTCTGAGAATTAACCCTCTCCTGCTTTACTGCTAACCTTTTCCTGCTGCAACCCTTGCACTAGTTTTTGACTTACTCCCAAGGTAGGACTTGCAAGTAAGGAGATGGAAGATGAGGTAGGACAAGATGCTGCTGCTTCACTAAGCACTCCTCCCTCCCCCAAGCTATCCTGTAGTCTTCTAATAGTCTCCTAAACCAGTGTCTCTAAGTGGACGTCAACTCCTTCAGACGTCCAGTGAGGTGATACTCCAGCCATCCTGCCTCCATTACAACATTTTTGGAACAGAGCACGGTATGAATAATAAATAATAATATACCAACTATTCCACTTTGTTTTTTACATCCCAGAGCTATCGAACCCACTATATGCCTTCAGCTTTCTAACTAACACCATGTCCCCATGACTCATTCATTCCGTAATTGCAGAAATAGTTTTTGATCATCTGTGCTAGGCATTTGGAATATAATTTCGATCAAGACAGGCTGTATCCCTGCCTTCAAACAGTTTACTTGACTGTAGAGGAGAAAATAAAATAAATTCCATGATTCACAATATAAGTATGAGGAGGGAAGACTCCTATACCAGAAAATAGGGGCATCTTAACCTTGCTCATGTGGTCATGGAAGAGGTGAGGTGATTTTTAAGCTGAAGGATGATTAGGAGTTAGCCAAGTGGTAGACCATAATCCAGACAGAAAGGGCAGCTGGTTAAGACTTTAAATAGTGAGAACATAACCTCAAGGAACTGAAAAACACTCAGTTTGGCTGAATTGGATTTGAGGAGGAGATGCAGAGGTAAGACCGACAGAGGTCAGGTTGTGCAAATGCTTTGACACCTGGATCAGGTTTCAGTTTGACTGCTAGTAAAAGATCATGACCTAAGATATAAATTTATTTCCTCATATAAAAAAAGTCCAAAGTACAAAGCGGTATGCAAGCTCCATAGTTGCTGAACACTGACCTCTTCTGTGGCTCTTTTTTACACATGGCTTGTGTTCTTCTTGATACCCCATGTGTAAGATGGCTATCAGAGCCTCAACCATCAAGACCTTGAAACTAGCAAAGAGGAGAACTCAGGGATGGGCAAAGAGGGCACAACTAGTTGTCTGTTCCCACTTTAAGATACATTTTTGGAAGTCGCTGGCCAGAACTTGGTAGCACAGAAGATGTTTCATTTGTAGACTTTTTTTTTTTTTTTTTGAGACGGAGCCTCAAGCTATCCCCCTGGGTAGAGTGCCATGGCATCACAGCTCACAGCAACCTCCAACTCCTGGGCCAAGCGAGTCTCCTGCCTCCACCTCCCAAGTAGCTGGGACCACAGGCGCCCGCCACAACGCCCGGCCATTTTTTGGTTGCAGCCATCATTGTTGTTTGGCGGGTCCGGGCTGGGGATTCGAACCCGCCACCTTAGGTGTACATGGCTGGCGCCTTAGCAGATTGAGCCACAGGCGCCGAGCCTCATTTGTAGACTTTTATAGACATAGGGACACAGCATTATTTAGAAGAAAGGAAATTCCGGATTGAGGAACGACAATAACCTTTTCAAGTCACTGAATTATCAATGCACCTGATTTCTGACTACTGTCAGACCTCTGAGAAGTACCCTGGCTATTGGGGTAACTGGAATAGTCATTTATTAGGGAACACTGCTGTCCTAAGAGCC
>CAUYQV010013203.1:0-11197 GCA_963574575.1 Galagoides demidoff | reverse complement strand
TCCCAGCTACTTGGGAGGCAGAGGCAGGAGACTCGCTTGAGCCCAGGAGTTGGAGGTTGCTATGAGCTGTGATGCCATGGCACTCTACCCAGGGGGATAGCTTGAGGCTCCGTCTCAAAAAAAAAAAAAAAAAAAAAACCACAATTAGCTATCAGCACACATTTCTTATGATGGTCACTATCAAAACCACCTAGGCGAGAATGTAGAGAAACGGGAACCCTAGTGCACTGTGGTGGGAGTGTAGAATGTGTAGCTGCTGTGCACCCCACGATCCTGCAATCCCACTTCTGGGTATATATCCAAAAGAATTGAAAGCAACATCTCAAAGAGAAAACCCATTTTCATTATAGCATCATTTACAATAGCTAAGAGGTAGAAGTAACCCAAATGTCCACCGATGGATGAATGGATAGAGAAAATGTGGTATGTACGTACAGTGGAATATTATTCATCCTTAAAAAGAGGGCCCCTGTCATATGCTACCATGTGGATGAATCTTGAGGACATTATGCTAAAGGGAATAAGCCAGTCACAAAAACGCAAACAGAACAAATACAGTATGGTTCCATTTCTATGAAATATCTAAATTCATAGAAATAAAGATGAGTTCCAAGTGCGACAGAATATTAAATGTTTTGGTTGAAGAAAGACAGTATCAGGTACCAAAAGGATTTGTGAGACAAATCATCTAGGACAATTTGCAAAGATGACACAGCTAAAAACGGGCTGCACGATGAATCCTTCAACCACCAGCAAGGTATAAAAAGGCTTACATGTTGGCAGTTGGTATGTTGTATATTTGATTTCTTGGAAATGAACTTTACTGAGCATCCCTTATTGCTCTCTTCCTAGAGAGAAGGATACAAAGTGAGAGGCCTTCAGGAAGACCACTCAGATGGCTTAATCCCCATTCCCTGCAGTGAGGAGGGCATGGCAGACTAACCTCCATCTCACCCACATGAAGATCTAGAGTTATTCCAGACCTAGTGTCAACTCCAGTCTCTGTAAGGGTATTTAGTTACTTAAGAGGAAATGAAACTTAGAAACTTGTTCCTTAGTGGCACCACCATTTCAAGGGCTCGGTAGCCACAAATGGCTGGTGGCTACCATACTGTTCTCAGCACAGACGGAGAACACTTCCACAATTCCAAAAAATTCTACTCACCACAGTGATAACAGACAAGTTGGCTGGTTGCTTTGGTGCCACAACCAAAGAGGGTACCTATGTTGAGTTTGACTTGTATTCCCGAGTTTTTTAGGGGAAAAAATGAACAAGGGTTTCTCTGTACCTAGTATGTGAGGGCCAATCAGGAAAATTGGTCTGGAGTAATTTTAAATCTTCAAGACGACTCCCCAAAGAGGCAACGGCATCCTCAACAGAGTCTATGCAGAAGAGACTAGAAAAACAAACAAAAAAAAATTGAGGGGAGAGCTGCCACTTGGACGAAAATTCCTGCATAAGTTATAAGCACCAACTTATCCAGTGGGCCCTCTGCAGAACCTTGAGAGACAACCCTACCCGCCAGGGGCAGCACACGAGCCATCTTGTGATAGTACCTGTCAGAAAAGAGTTCCCTGCTCCCTTTCTTCTCTTCATCTCTTCAATCCTTGAACCAACTGCCAGATGGTAAAGGATGAGTAAAAGTATGAGGCGGGGCAGCCAGAGAAACCCACAAAACCATTGGTCCCACCCCACACACCCACAGCAAGAAGGCATACTCCAGCAAGCTCTAGCTGGAAAAGGGAGGAGACTTAGCTCTTGAAATCAAGTTCAAGATCAGAAATTTATTATTACATGAGATCAGCCATCTTAACTTTGGACTAGAGAATGTTTTCATATTATGTAAGAGTGAGCAGAAAAGTCACAGGACCACAGGAATTTTCATCCAGGGGTAGAAGACCCCCTTTGGACATCCTTCAAGAGATAAAAATGGTTACTTTCTGATTAAACCTCAAATGTTTGCTCAATAACCCATTACTAGAGTTTCTGGTCTGAGCAACTATGTGAATGAGAGTATAATGAATTGAAGCAGAGCAGACTTAGGAAGATACAGGCTTGGGAGCAGGAGGAGATTGAAAGTTCTGGTCTGGACATGTTAATTTAGGGATACCTCTTAATCAAGTGGACTTGTTGAGTAAGCCAGTCTGAAACTCAGGGGAGAAAAACAGAACATTTTGAAAATCATTGGTAGATATAGATTTTAAATCCAAGTGATTGGATAGAACCAAGAGGGAGGAAACTTAGCTAGAAGACCAAAGAGTGGCCTTGGGGCACTTCTCCATTCAACATTAAAAGTCAAGCAAAGAAGGAGACTCCAGCAAAGGAGACTAAGAAAGAGCAGCTAGTGAGCTAGGAGGAAAATCATGAGACCCAAGAGGGCCTGGTAGAGGGAGAGGCAAGGGAATGGTTGCAATGGGCCATGGCATCTGAACCGGGTAACATGGAAGTGAGGCCATGTGAGGGCAGGAATGATGGACAGTGGAGAAGTGGTAAGGATAAAGGAGTGGAGGTCTCAGGGGGAGGCAGAGAATTGTTGGCGTGGAGACAACTATCTGAATAGGAGGGCAGAGAGGGAAAGCTGAAACAGAGATTCAGCAGTAGCATAGAAAGGCAAGACATGACTGGGAACAGGTAGCAGTGGTATGGGGAAAGAATCTTCTAGAAGTGGTCAATGAGGTAGACACTGTTGTGGGTGCCTTCAGCCCCAGAGACCGGGAAGGCTGAGCCCAGAGTTCGAGGTTGCAGTGAGCTATGACTGCCTCTGTGAACAGCCACTGCACTTCAGCCTAGCAACATAGTGAGAACCCATTTCTACATCTCTTTAAGGAAAAAAAAAAGTAGGCTCAGCACCCATAGCACAGTGGTTATGGCACCAGCCACATGCACCAAGTATCACAGGTTCAAGCCCGGCCAGGCCAGCTAAACAACAATGACAACTGCAACAAAAAAAAAATAGCTGGATGTTGTGGCAGGTGCCTGTAGTACCAGCTACTTAGGAGGTGTAGGCAAGAGAATCACTTGAGCCCAAGAGTTTGAAGTTGCTGTAAGTTGTGACACCACCACACCCTACCGAGGGCAACATAGTGAGACTCTGTACCCCACCCCAAACAAAAAGAAAAAAAAAGTAGTAATCAATGTGTATGTGTGTGGGGGTGAGGATATGTATGAGTGGTCTAAGAATCCACTGGATAAAGAGCTGGAGACACAAACTCCTCTTTCTCACCCCCTCCAGGATTATCCATTCTCCTCTAAGGAAGCTTGAGGAGTGTAAAGCTTATTAGTTGCCATTGCCCTCAATTTCTTGTCTAAAATGTAAAGCCCAAACGGTCTCTCCTTAAAGCAAGAGAGGGAGAAATCCTGCCTTAGGTGAGGTTGCTGCTAGGTCCTCAGGCTCTCAACCCCAGGAGTCAGCAGAGCCATGAGGGCTGCCAAGTCACTGGGGGCCTTGATTTGCCTAGATTTCTGGTCTTTGTTAATATTCAAGGCCACCGCATAGAAACATCCAAGTGCTTCCTTCCTGTCCTCTAGGCTGGAGGACTGGGATTCTTTCAGCACAGGTCTTAGTCACAGGCAGGGCACAGAGAGGACTGCCACTCCCTTCTGCCCTATACCAGAGCTGTCTTAGCCAGAAGACTAACACTCACTTGGGATGGAACAGCCAGAAGGCACCCACTTAGTCTTGGTGTTAGGCTCTCCTAGAGCCTTGGTGTTAGGGTCTCACTTAATCTGCTTTCCAACCTGTTAAATGAGGGACCAAACTAGATGATAGTTAAGGTCCCCTCCAGCGCTGGCATCCTATATTTTAATTCAAATACCTGATTTTATTGATGAGGAAGCAGAGGCTCAGGGAGGGAAAGCGACCCAGTCCTAGCTTCTTTCTGGTACATCCTTTATCACCACACCCAAACACTGTGTTGAATAAATGAATATTCATCTAAAGACAATGCTTTCCTTTTACTGAGTGAGAATTTGAGTGAAAATGGGGTGAGAGATGGCACATGAGAAGCACAGCAATTGGTGGGTGCCCCTGAAGGGAAAGAAGCATGCCAAGGGGAAACCGGAAACGAGGAGAAAGTGGCAGAACACCAAAGCAAATTCCCACACGGCTGGCCTTCAGCTCCCTCAGGGACAGCCGTCCCTCACCTCACCCGCTGCCCCACATGGCAGAAAGCCACGATCATTTCATGTCTCTGCACCTCTCTACTCCTTTCCATTAATGCAAACTGTCCCCCTTCTTAAAAGCTAATCCAAGTCCCAATCTCTCATAACAAGTTTTCACCAAATCACAGTGAAATGAAAAGACTACACATGGCTAGTTGGTACTGACTGAGCTCTGGGGGCAGACTGTCCTTACCTTTCTGTTTTCTGTGTGCTATGTTTCTTGTAAGCTGCATAAAGCCACATTGTTCATGTTCTGAAATCTGGGGAACTGTCACTCGTTATTGGATTACATCTTGTATCCTACCTTCCTTGTCTATAAAATAAAGGGTTGCTGTGATAACGGAGTTAACACTGAAAAACCCTTGGCTCTGGTACATATGACACGTTTAATAAATGTTAGCTACTATTAAGAGTTGAATCATTGGTGATTATTGATATATTTGAGGGGTATTGGACCATCTTATTTTGTGTTTTCTACTCGCTGTGCTTTTCCTAAGTTGTTTTTCTACCTTATAATAGTTTTCTCAAGTCTTCTTCAAGCCCATTTTCTGGCCTGGGAAATACTAGGGTTGTCCTTAGAACTTTAAAATGGATCTGTGACTTGAAATGTAAAGTAGATCAATGCCTCCCAAACAATACCAATGCCAAAGGCTTCAGATATTGATATTCTGATCTCCCTCTCCCACATTCCCCGTCATTACCTAATAGTTTATTTTCACCCAGTTTTAAGCACCCTTCACATTTCCCCCGTCTACATTTACTTAAAACTCACCATTGTGTTTACTAATCTCTTTGCTCACAACTGCCTTTTGCATCCCACTCCTTTTCTTCTCTGTTCCATTTCATTCTTACTAAAGAGCATCCTTTAGTAAGTACTTTTGCCCATCACAACTTAACAAAGAAAAGTCGGGATCTCTCAGTATAATACCTTGCATGAAGAACAGCTAAGCTGGTTTAAACAGCACTATCTCACAAGTCACTACTGCTATGTTCCTTTACTTCACAAGAAAAGCAAAAACAAAAGCCAACTCTGATCAGCGTATGATTTTTAGCATCATTTATTCATCTATTTTCCACTTCTGGAGAGAAACCAACAATGGTCTCAATAATTCTATGATCTTGATCTAGACAAACATGCCTCCATACAATCTGTATTTCTATAAAACTATGACAAGCTGGATAAGAAGTCTCCTGATAGATCAAATTTCAGCCTTAAGTTACGCTACCATAGGTCCTATCTTAGCCCAATCCCCTTCTTTAACATCTATGGAAATTTAATATTTATTTCACTAAACTGTTTCAGAAAATATTTAATAGAATTCAAATAGTTGGTATTAAACTAGGTCCATTCAATAATAAAATTAAGTTTACCTACAAATGCATTTTGCAGTGATGACTGCCATTAGGCATGGAAAAGTCAGGGTAGCTAAAAATCAGAAGTTACACAGAATATATGATAAAATTCTTTTAAGGCTCAGTGCCTGTATCTCAGTGGCTAGGGGGCCAGCTATATACACTGGAGCTGGCGGGTTCAAATCCAGCCCAGCCCTGCCAAACAACAATGACAACTACAACCAAAAGATAGCCAGGTATTGTGGCAGGTGCCTGTAGTCCCAGCTACTTAGGAAGCTGAGACAAGAGAATTGCTTAAGCCTAAGAGTTTGAGGTTGTTGTGAACTATGACGCCACAGCACTCTACCGAGGGTGACATGGTAAAACTCTGTCTCAAAAAAAAGAAATTATTTTAAGATTGTGAGGCTGTTCTTATGTGATCCAAATGGGAATAAATAATGCCATGGAATCTTGGGGTTTCAACTGTGTGCTCATGTAGTTCCAAAGTTGTGATACAGACACCAAAAAACTTCCTTGCTTGCTGCCCACCTGGCTTTCATTCAGGAAAAGACATTCAAAATAGAATGTCACCCTATTCATTTGACATACAAAGCAGATGGCTTCTTTTTTGTTTGTTTATTTTTTTTTACAGTTTTGGCCAGGGCCAGGCTCGAACCCGCCACCCCTGGTATATGGGGCCAGCGCCCTACTCCTTGAGCCACAGGTGCTGCCCAAGCAGATGGCTTCTTAGGACAGCATTAGAATAATAACAGTTCTAGAATCTTGCCAGAAAATGTGCCAATCTAATATCTAAAAGTCCGGGTATGAAACGTTATAAAAGCATCTTCTAGTCTTTCCCTGACTAATGTTTCAGATTTGGGGGGTTTTAAATTTTGGAATATACACATTATGTTTATCAGGTGAGCATTCCTAATCCAAAAACCTAAAATCCAAAATTGCTTCAATGACTGTTTCAGTGTCATGTCAGCCATTCAAAAAGTTTCAGATTTTGGAGCATTTTGGATTTCAGATTTTTGAATTAGGAACATTTGACTTATACTATCACACTAGAACACCAAAAGTTTTTGGTACAGTTTTGCTTATAGCTCTATAGAATTATCTTTTTTTAAATCCCCTTCAATTCAGGACCCTCAGCTTTGATGGTTAACAAAATAGCTATAGGAAAGCTTAGTATTTGCTGTGAAATTTCCACTGAAGAGCTCCAATATGATTAATATTAATTATAGGAGAAAGGCCTATATACCTCTGGCCAAAAAAAGCTGTTTGAGAGAGAGCAGTGAAAAGACTTTGTGCAGGTATACTTGTGAGAAACTGAGGCAGAATCCCATACGGCCGGGTTGGTTGCAGGTGTAAAAACCCCCTGAACTAAGGTTGGCCTGGTCAGTTGCGGGCATAAAAACCCCCTGACTAAGGCCCATGTGGTAGCAGAAGCTTGTAAACAAGTTTTCTGTATGTCTGAGAAATTTCTTAATTATGCCTTACTTAAAATCGAAGTAACTGCTTCCAAATGGTGAGGCCAGCAGGGCAGGTATTCAATCCACTTTTGTCCCCCGAGCCTCAGGCTTCATCAGATAAGAATAAAAGAAGTAATGGCTGACATGTTCTCCATTAAGTTATGTTAAAAAGATTATGTTCAAAAGGATTATGTTAGATAAAGTAATATCAGTTAAAACCGTAGATTACTAGGGAGGAGCTACTCACGAGATAGTCACCAGATGTTTACTCATGAGATGGATTATGGATTGTAATTAATATTAATGAAGTCACTGATGTACAGTGCACATGTGCAAAGGGATTGTAATAAATATTAATGAGGTACAGTGCACATGTGCACAACTAACTATTTAAACCAAGAGTAAAGAAATCAACTTGCTATTCACCATGAGAGAGCGGTAGTCCCTGGCTACGAGTAAGCCAGGAGAAAATTAATAAAGTTGTTACATATCTGAGCTGTGCACCCCTCTATTTAAATATACAATTTCAAAATGCGGGTTTATGCTCCCTGGCACCGCTTCTCTGTGAGACCCTAACAGCAACATTCTGGTACAGCAAGCAGGGTTTGAGGGTGTTCTTTGTGAGGAAAGCCTGGCCAGCTTCTTCAGAGAGACACCGCTTCAACACTCCGGACAAAACAGTGGACGCCTAAGATAAATCACAGACAATTGAAACCAAGGAGGTAGCCGTGGCTCTGGGTACGCGAGGCTCTCCAGCACAAATAAAGGGAAAATGGGTAATAATCATTCCTTGGATCAACAAGGGAGGTAGGAACAGCTCTTAAAAGAGCACACTGGGCGGCGCCTGTGGCTCAGTGAGTATGGTGCCAACCCCATATGCCAGAGGTGGCGGGTTCAAACCCAGCCCCGGCCTAACTGCAACAAAAAAAATAGCTGGGCATTGTGGCTGGTGCCTGTAGTCCCAGCTACTTGGGAGGCTGAGGCAAGAGAATTGCCTAAGCCCAGCAGTAGGAGGTTGCTGTGAGCTGTGATGCCACAGCACTCTACCAAGAGAAGTGAGATTCTGTCTCAAAAAAAAAAAGAGTCCTGATAGGTTCGACTGTTCTACACATTGCCCCCCAGGGAAGGATTTGTCTCATCAAGAGCATAGTGTATCTGATTCTGACAGCACTATTACCAATGTCTCTCATGCAAAAGACTTTAACAGCCTTAAAAAGTTACTTACTGAAGGCTTTTTACCTATAGAAAAGCGGCTTCGGGAATTAGAAAAGTGGCACACTGGGCGTCGATATGTAGAAACTTTCAGGCCCACAGCTCCTTCTGCTATTCCTATGTCTAAAACTGTCTCAACCGCTCTGCCAGCATTCTAGCCGGTCTGGCTGGATCCTATAGCTCTAGAATTCATTTTAAGGTCGAGCCTGATACTTTTAATATTGTCCAGGATGCAGAGGCTTCTACTACCTCTAGAAAAGGAAAGGAGGAATCCTTAGTCATGCCTGCAAGCCAGGTGGTTGATGAGCAAGGCAATGTTACTGTCAATTATACTGAAGTTCTGATTAAGATATTGAGAATTGTGAAAGATGCGGTTCATGCTTATGGGCCAAATTCACCCTATGTGGTGGGGATTTAATCATCTTATTGTGGAAACCATCACTTCATTCCTTTAGATTGGGACACTTTGGCTCGTACCACCTTGAGCCCAGGTCAGTATATTCAACTTAAATCCTGGTGGGCTGAAGAGGCAAAAGTACAAGCTCATAGAAACAAAGTGGCTGGTGGACTCACTTTTGAAGAACTAACAGGGACTGGACCTTTTGAAACAGTAAATGCTCAGGCAGCTCTGACCCCTGAGCAGATAATACAAGTAAGGGATGTCTGTATTAGAGCTTGGCAGCATTTAGATCAAAAAGGGAAAATTAAACAGTTTTTTACTAAAGTATTCCAGGAGAACAATGAACCCTACACTGAATTTATTGCTTGGTTGCAAATTGCTATTAAAAGATCTATTCCAGGAGAGGATGCCCATAGGTTATTGCTTTTGCAGTTAGCTTTCGAAAATGCGAACACTGATTGTAGACAAGCTCTAGCAGAAATAGAGTCAAGAGACAATGTTGCTATAAAACAATATATTCGGGCCTGCTGAGAGGTTGGTTCAGATACTTTCCAAGCTAATTTTCAAGCTTCAGCTTTAGGAGCTGCCTTAGCAGCTGCCACTCAAGGCAGTGCAGCGCTTGCTTTACCACTACTATCTGGTGTAGATTTGAGAAATGGAGACCCCCCCCCCCAAAAAAAATTACCTACCAGTGTTTATGGTCCCATTCCTTCTGGAACTATGGGTCTGATTTTAGGCACAAGCAGCCTAACTATGGAAGAACTTAATGTCCATCCTAGAATAATTAACGAAGACTATAATGGGGAAATTTTAATTATGGTTTCCGCTTCCAAGGACCTTCAATTAGCAGCTGGTCAATGGTAGCTCAAATTCTAATTTTGCCTTATCACAAGGGTAAAACAGCCCTTATTTCTCGTGAGGGTGAGTTCGAAAGTACAGGGAAAACTATATGCACCATGACACCTACTTCAAAATCATTTATAACTGGAAAAAATGACATGCAGGAAGCAACCGAAATGTCCAAGAATAGGTGAATGTTTGGGCAAAAGGTGGCACATGATTGAGATGGATTATTATGTAATCATTAAAGAGTACTAACAATGCACTGTGGAATTTTTGTGACAAATAAAAACACTGTGCGCATATATATACACACACACACACACATATGGAGGTGGTCCTGGATAAGTCACATGAAATTCTGACTTGTTGAGCATGTATGACATTATTGGCAAATTAGTAGGCACACAGGCATCTATTCACATGAGTTGACCTCCGTGAACATTCTAATATTTTGCATTTGGAACCAAAGGAGTCAGAAGACAGATGCATGAGTTCCCAAGTGTCTCAATCCATTTGTGCTGCCATAACAAGACACCACAGGCTGTGTAATTTATAAGTAGAAATTGACTTCTCACAGCTCTGGAGGCTAGGAAGTCCAAGATCGTAGCACTGGCAGACTCAGCATCTGGTGAGGGCTCCTCTCTGCTTCCACGATGGTGCCTTGTTCCTGCATCCTCCTCAGGGGACAAAGGCTGTGTGCTCACATAATGTAAGGGAACCAACCCACCCCCTTAAGGTCTTTTATAAAGGTCCTGATTCCATCCCATCTCACCACTTAATCACCTCCCAAAGTTCCCACCCCTAAATACTATCATATAAGCCATTACATTTGAATACATAAATTTGAGGGGACACATGGAATAAGGGAAGAACATAGTGATTAATACTGTTTCCTTGGACTGATTTTCAGCCTTCCTACAGTGAGTATGGCAAAAACAAAATCCCTCTATTACCTGTTTTCACAGTGCCACATACCTCTCCTTTGTTGTACTCTTCAAATTAAATTAATTTTAAGTTAATTTGTATAATTTTTATTTTATATACAATTTGAAATATTTTCATCAAACTGGTTAACATAGCCTTTGTGGCATTTTCTTAGTTATTGTGTTAAGACATTTATATTCTACACTTAGTAAATTCCACGTGTACCCTTGTAAGATGCACCATAAGTGTGGTCCCACCAATTACTCTCTCTCCACCCATCCTCCCCCCTCCCCTCCCATTCCTCTCCCTTTTCCCCTTCATCGTGGGCTTTAATTGGGTTATAGCTTTCATATGAAAGCTATAAATTAGTTACTATAGTTACTATAAAATAGTAGGGCTGAGTACATTGGATACTTTTTCTTCCATTCTTGAGATACTTTGCCAAGAAGAATATTTTCCAGCTCCATCCATGTAAACATGAAAGAGGTAAAGTCTCCATCTTTTTAAAGGTTGCATAATATTCCATAGTGTACATATACAATTAATCCATTCGTGGGTCCATGGGCACTTGGGCTTCTTCCATGACTTAGCAATTATGAATTGGGCTGCAATAAACATTCTAGTACAAATATCTTTGTTATAATGTGATTTTTGGTCTTCTAGATATATAACTAGTAGAGGAATTGGAGGATTGAATGGCAGGTCTATTTTTAGATCCCTAAGTGTTCTCTGAACATGTTTCCAAAAGGGACATTTTAGTTTGCATTCCCATCAGCAGTGTAGAAGTGTTCCCTTTATTCCACATCCATGCCAACATCTCTGGTTTTGGGATCTTGTGATGTGGGCTAA
>CAUYQV010013202.1:0-26502 GCA_963574575.1 Galagoides demidoff | reverse complement strand
CACAGCTCACAGCAACCTCCAACTCCTGGGCTCAAGTGAGTCTCCTGCCTCAGCCTCCCAAGTAGCTGGGACTACAGGTGCCCGCCACAATGCCCGGCCATTTTTTGGTTGCAGCCATCATTGTTGTTTGGCGGCCGGGCTGGGGATTCGAACCCGCCACCTTAGGTGTATGTGGCTGGCACCTTAGCCGATTGAGCCACAGGCGCCAAGCCAGACAGTCCCGATTTTTAACAATTTGTCCTGCGTCCCGCGATATTTTTATAAAGTCCTGATTTTTGGACTGCATGACAAGCTAGGAAACGGCAGGAGAATGGGAAGGGAATATACAGTTTTCGGCTGCCATGTGGCTATTTCGCCAGGACATGACTTTTATATTATTTTTGTTAATTTTATAATGTTAAACTTTAATAATAACAAATAATTGTTGAGAACTGATTATCGAGAACTGCTTATCAATGTTCGCATTGTTGATCAGTTGTTAGAATTTGACCACCATTGTTTGGACTTAATGAACAATGGCATTTTTTGGCATTGGCAATGACGATACACATTGTACTGTGTGCTAGTGCTAGGTAAACAAGTGATGTGAACAAATTAGCTATTCAGATAATTTAGGTAAATAATTTATTTATTTATTTCGTGAATTTAGCAGACAGTACTCGTATTATTAATATTTTATAGTGGTGGCAAAAAGTCTAGCATCAGCCTTGAAAGTGACTTACGACTTACAAGGTGTCATTATTAAAATAAATATTGATAAGGAAAAGGTTAAATCTTGGGCATCAGCAAAAATCACAATAGAGAACAAATTGTTAGAAATATTTCATCATTTTGAAACAAACCATGTTCCATACAGCAGTGCACTAAAAATTGTGGGATATGCGCTGTCCTCAGTACTACTATGAAACCAATTGATAATCACTCACACTTTTATATAAAAGATGAATCACAACTGTAGCCCAGGATGAAGGGGGGAAGGGGAGGGGGAATGGGAATGGAGGGCGTGGTTTGATAGAGGGAGGGTTAATGGTGGGACCACACCTATGGAGCATATTGGAAGGGTACAAGTCTAATCTATCAAGTATAGAACACAAATATCTTAACACTGATTAAGTAAATGAGATGAAAGCTATGTTTATTAGTTGGATGTAAGCACTCCAATTTGTAGAAATAATCAACACATTGAATCACACAAAGCCATAATTGTATTCATGATCTATGTATATATGACTTAATAAAATAAAAAAAATACTCATTGGGGAAAAGAATCCCTATTTAACAAACGGTGGTGGGAGAACTGGCTAGTGACTTGTAGAAGACTGAAACTGGATGCACACTTCTCGCCACTTACAAAAACTGATTCTCACTGGATAAAAGATTTCAATTTAAGACTTGAGAGAATAAAAATTCTAGAAGAGAGTACAGGGAAATTGCTTGAAGGTATTGGCTTGTGAAAATATTTTATGAGGAAGAATGTGCAGAATGCAAGGATACACTTCAAAATAACTAAGATTAAATTATTGTGGGTTGGGTTTTTTTTGAGACAGAGTCTCCCTATGTCACCCTTGGTAGAGTGCCATAGTGTCACAGCTCTCAACAACCTCAAACTCTTGGGCTTAAGTTATTCTTGCCTCAGCCTCCCAAGTAGCTGGGACTACAGACACTCAACGCAATGCTGGGCTATTTTGTTGTTGTTGTTGTCAATACTGTCTATATGGCCCAGGCCAGGTTTGAACCCACTAGCCCTGGTGAATGTGGCTGGCGCCCTAACCACTGAAATACAGGCACCAAGTCAACTAAGAGCAAATTATAAATGTTTTTCCACAAAAATATAAGTAAGTGAAGTGATGGTTATGTTAATCAGTTTAATTTAAGCATTTCACATGATGTATCAGATCATCACATTGTACCCCATTGTTGTATACACTTATGCTTTAATAAAAAAATAAATTAAAAAATGGCATATACAGTTCACAGTATTCTTGATCTTTGAATTCATTGAATTCTTAGAGTGTTTTTAGTTAGGTTGGGTCTTTACATTATTTAGTATATTATTTATAATGCAATTATTTATTATTATAGAATATCACATAATTTAAAAGTTACACAATTTTGTATGTGTATAACAGAACTATTATCATTAGCTAAGTATATTATCTGTTATGTCTCCAGATAGGAATATCTTTCTTACCTCTTATTTGCCTAGAGGAGTCATATTAATTCTCTAAGACTCATCTAAATATCATTTCCTCCTTAAAACCTTCCCTGTCTAGACAGAAAGAATGATACCCTTTCCCTTCTAAAACACCTTTCTTTTATGTCTGACACATCTCCTATTACAGTATAACTTGTCAGTTACTCAGATTATTTGTCATTATAGTTAGTATGTTAGCATGCACTTCTTGGCTATACCACTTATTCATGTGTGTTGCCACCTGGTTCATCATAGGTACTAATAAACTACTGAGTTTAATTAATATTACATAATGATTGTGGAGATTAAATGCAATGATTTTTATCAGTTGCCTGATACAGTACCAGGTACTTGCTGATGTTCAGTAAAGCAATTCTTGCTTTTCCTCCTTATTGTACTTTTGCCTCATTTTCCCAAACATCATGAATTCATTCTGCAAGAACAGAATAGTTATTTCTGTCTTTCATTGGTCACATGTATCTTCAAGGTACTAACATTATTTTGCATCTCTCATTTGTTTATTTATTCATTTTAGGTCACGGGCCCTGTTCTCACCAGAGATCCCAGTGAGACAGCAAACAGAAATAATATGACATCTCCACCACTCTTGGAAGCCAACCCCATGGCAAACCCAACACTATTTAATGACATCAAGATTGAGCCCCCAGAAGGACTTCTGTCTAATGATGCTAGCCTGCCCCAGGTGGAACCAGTTGACCTCTCCTTTCACAAACCCAAGGCTCCTCTCCAGCCTGCTAGCATGCTACAAGCTCCAGTACATCCTTTCAAGCCACAGTCTGCTCCCCAGACTCCTGTGGTATCCACTTCAACATCTGACACGAGTGCTTCAGCAAACATTCCTACCATTCTAACTCCAGGCTCTATCATGGCCTCCTCTCAGGGCACTGGCAGCCAGCAGATCTTACATGTGATTCACAACATTCCCTCAGTTAGTCTGCCAAATAAGATGGGTGGCCTGAATACGATTCCTGTGGTGGTGCAGTCTCTGCCTATGGTGTACACTGCATTGTCTGTAGCTGGGGGCCCTGCAGCAATTACAGTCCCACTCATTGGAGGAGATGGTAAAAATGCTGGATCAGGTAAGCATCAGTATTGGCCTATTCTTTGTCCTCATCTTCCTCCACTACCCTTTTTTGGTCAATCCTACCTCTTGTTTCTTTTCTAATTTTTTTTCTTTTTATTTTTTTCTTTTCTTTAGAGACAGAGTCTCACTTTATCGCCCTCAGTAGAGTGCCATGGCATCATAGTTCACAACAACCTCCTACTCCTGGGCTTAGGCAATTCTCTTGCCTCAGCCTCCCGAGTAGCTGGGACTACAAATGCCTGCCACAATGTCTGGCTATTTTTTTGTTGCAGTTTGTCCGGGGCAGGGTTTGAACCCGCCACCCGTGGTATATGCTGCTGGCACCCTACCCACTGAGTCATAGGTACTGCCAGTTTCTTTTCACCTCCTTCATTATTCTGGCATACTGCTTCAAGATAAATCTTTCATAAACATTGTTTTATCATGTCCCTTTAATTCTTAAGAAATTACAATGACTCTCTGTTCTTAGATTAGGCTTCTCAAATAGGTATGTATATCCTTCAGTGACATATTATCCATCTTCTTGACACCTTTATATTATTTGATAGCAAATAATTTAAAGCATTTTATATTTAAAGTATGATTGTTAGAGAGTACATTGCAAAACTTGAACAATTTTTTAACATAAAAAATAAACTTCAAAAATAGTTTAAGATTAATAAAACCTTCACCCTAGTTCTTTCCAAGTGAATGTGTATATTCTTCTATTCCATTAGGAATTCTCTAGTGGAAAAGTTGAGAATCTTTCTATCCTTACTATATTTAACCAATCTTACCTTCTGCTTCTCTCAAAATTTTTGCTTTTCTTTTCCTTACAAAAAAAAATCTTTGACATGTTGCATCTTCCTTATGTTCTATCTCATTTGGCATCTATCACCCTCTGTTTTAGTTTTTTATTTGCCTATATCACACATCTATGGACATTATACCCAACTGAATTGTAAATTCCTCCAAAATAATACTCTATCTTATTTTTTTAATGTGTGTTTCTCCAGAGTACCTAACATATTGCTAAATAGTAATCTTTCTGCAATAAATAATTTGGCAAGTAAATGAGCTTGAAAATTTGTTCAGGAGAGAATTCATATGCTGTTATATTCCCTTTTATTTAATTTTAAAAGTAAGTTTAAGATTCAGAAAGGTATAAATTAAGAATCCCTTCACTAGCATCTTCCGAAACACACCAACTTCCCTTCCTGGAGGTATTTCTACTTTAGTTTGTAATCAGGAATGATCAAAGAAAATTATGTGGTCTATGAAGTGGTTCAAGATAATATAACTTCACTGCATCTGTGGTATTACAATTGGTTTGAGGTGTCATGCCTTAGGAAAGACATTGAGGAACTGGTATATAATCAGAAGAGAGAGACCAGGTTGGTGGGTGTATACAACTCACATCAAATGAGGAGAGTGACAGTATTCAAACACATGTCAAATGTTTAGCATGAGTTCAAAATGTGAGATAAGTGGGTGGAAATGACTAGGAGCCAGGTTTCAGCTCAGTATACTAAGCATCAAGTTGCTAACACTCTGCAGTTGTTTTTTGAATAAAAGTATCATCACTGACTAGTTGCTAATTGCAGTAATAGTAAGTATTCATAATGATCTTATAATGTTTCTGAGATATGATATCAATTCCTATAGAGGAATGGAGAGCCAAAAAAACAAAAAGAAAGAAACCAAAAAGGAAATAAAATTCCCTGTGTGATAATTTCCTGAGATTAAGGCAGTGGTTACAACAAGGGATGGCAAGAAGGTGATTTGCATCTGTCCCCTTAATATCTATCAGTCTGCCAGAGCCACCCTATTTCTTTCTTTATTTATTTTTTCTTGGTGACAGAGTTTCACTCTGTTGCCCAAGATAGAGTGCCACAGCATCATCCTAGCATGCAGCAGCCTTAAACTCCTGGGTTCAAGTGATCCTCCTATCTCAGCCTCCAAAGTGGCTCAAGTTATCCTCCTGCCTTAGCCTCCCAGGTAGCTGGTACTGTAGGTGACTGCCACAATGTCTTGTTCATTTTTTCTAGTTTTACTTGAGGCAGAGTCTTGCTCTTGCTTAGGCTTATCTTGAACTCCTGAGCTCAAGAAATCCTTCCACCTTGGTCTCCCAAGAGTTCTAGGATTAGAGGAGTAAGCCCACTCAGCCCACCAGAGCCACTCTAAACAAGCCAAATAAACTTTGTTTATTATTTATTTTTTGTTGTTTCAGGTCATTGAGGATACAAAGAGGTTACACTGTTTTCATTTGTTAGGTAAAGTCCTTCTTATAGTTGTGTCCCACCCTCAAGGTGTTTAATTAATTTGAGTGTTTCACTTATGTGTGTATGTATTTGATTGTCCGCTGGTTTCATATTAGAATTGAGTGCCTTGCATTATTGCTGGTCCATTTTGGGGATACTTTACTAAGAAGAATGTGTTCCAATTCTATCCAGGTTAATTTGTGTCTGCTGAGGCTGGTAAAGAGTTCCTGACCTTGAGGAAACCACCCAACACAACCCCCCAGAATAAACTTTAAAAGTGTTCATTGTAGTTTTATGCTAAGGACATTAGCTCAGTGGTCTCCAAAAAGAGGTGCTTACTAGACCTTAGGTAGAGCACACAAAACAGAGTATAAGAAAAAAGTATTAGGAGGTAACATGATGGCAGACAGGATGGATGGTTAGCTGAGCCTTCCTAGAGCAAAAGGGCGGAGGAAGAGGGCTGAATCATTCCCAGTGTGGAATATTGGTGTGCAGTTTGGAAGTGGACAGCTGGATTTGACTGGAACTGCAGAGAACTACCACATTTGAGCAAGTTTCAGTGCACTTGTCCAGAAGTGCAGTAGGTGGGCAGTCGTGTGGGACTATGGTAGTGCAACCGCTCCTTTTGGGAGACTAGATAATGCATTCCCAAGCAGAATTTGGTGGCCAGATTGGATTGTTGGTTCCAGTGGCTCTAACACAGGTGGCAACAGGTGAAGGAAGGGGAAAAGTTCCTGGACAAAGGAAAGCCCACAGTGACAAAAGGCCCCAGTAACGTGGATAAGTGGACATCTTGGGTTCCCAAAGGAAGTGGTCCTTTACCCATAACAGGCTTGGGGGCTCTGAAAAGATTTAAGAAGTAGACACTTGCAAGCGGTATTTGGGGTGCTGTCTAGTGCAGCCTCGTGCAGATTGGCAATGGGAAAAACATCTGTGTGTGTGTGGGGGGGGAGTTCCAGATCAAAGACACTCCATTGTGGAGAAGGGCACACCATAGTGCCAGCGGGCAGGCCTCTTGCTGGGAACTTAGGGTGCAGCAGATTGGATTCTGCCAGTGGAGAGCAGTTCCTACACTTGGGACAGGCCCAGGGACCTCTGCTTCCCATGTGGATGATTGCAGAGACCTGTCGCTGAGGAATCGTGGGGAACTGTGGACTCCCAGATCTCTGGTGGCACAATGCTGAAGTGGACGGGTGACCATTAGGAACGAAGAAGTTAGCAAACTGCTCTAAGCCTGGAAACCAGAGAGGAGTTAATAGCTGTGTTGTTTATCCTCCAAGTTCACAGCGCCACCTGGTGTCCTGAAGTATATTACAGCATAAATATATTCCCACAGAAAATGACCTACCTCATGTATTTGCATACATAATTTTGTTTTTGATTTTTTGATTGCTGTTGCCTTTTTTCTTTCTTTTTTCTCTTGTTTTTAATTTGGCTTACATTATTATTATTATTCTCTCTCTCTTTTCCTTCCTCAATTGGTTGCTGGAGCACTTACATCAGGCTATCTTAGTGGGTTTTTTTTTCTATTTTGTTTTGTTTACCTTTCCTATTATCTTGTATCAATGTGCTTTGCTTTTTGCAAAGTTGTGAGGTTGGCTCTTCTCCTATATTGGAGTTATACATTCAACAAAAGCAAAAACTTCTATATTCTTTATTTTTATTTATTTTTTTATTTCTTATAGCCCAATTTATAATTGCTAGGTTATGGAAGAAGCCTAAATGCCCATCGACCCACGAATGGATCAATAAATTGTGGTATATGTACACTATTTCTTTAAATTTATTTTTGGTATTGGTTGCAGAATTCTAGTATGAACTATTCTCTCACCCTAGTACACCCCACTGCATTCTCTCATTTAATAAGAATCCCTTCTACTCATCCCATCTCTCCCACATGAAGTACTTTGACATAAGCCAAGATATTACCCAAACCCTGTTTCTTGTTTTGTGTTTCTCTTTTTCTTGGTTTTTAGCCTTTCTGTTTTCTTTCTTTAGCCCTTCCCCTCCCACCCATTAATTAGATCCAACAGTACATTTAATTTTCTTTTATCTATGCTTATAAATATATATATATAGTTCCCTCTTTCTTCTTTCTTTCTCTTCCCACCCTTTCTTGGCTGAGGGAGGGTGTGACACAGTGAAGGCCTAGCACGTTGAATACAGCAGTATCCTGGCTCAAAGAGGCCAGAAGAACTTTCTAATCTTGGGTCCAGGAAGAAAGTACTAGAAAGATCATGCTACAGAATTTTTCTGCTAGTGTCACCCTGGCTCTGGGAAAGTGTAAAGCAGCCACAAGTGGAGAGTGGGTAGCTGCACAGTGGGTGGAAGCCCAGGAACCCCCATGGAGTCTGGAGAACCTACACGGAGGCAAGGGAACCCACATGGAGGCACCTCCCACTCTGCATCAATGATAGAAGAGTGATCCTGCTGGGATCAAATTTTGGAGAGACACCTCCACAATTCAGTGGACTGCCAGAGGGAGCCAGACATTGCCCTTCAGGGGTACCAGAGGAGCAGTGCTGCTGGGGCAGAGGTGCGATCTCTGAGGAAGAAAAACATTTGTTGTTTTGTTAACCTCAGGCTTGGAACAAACTCAGGTGGAACTCTTCCCCAGTTTCTATTGAGTACCAGAGGTAATCAGGTTTCAGCTCCCCCTGCTGGCAGAGTGCAGCAGCCTGGGCAAGGAGGCATTGTCTCCCCTTTGACTCTGGCAGGTGCCAATCTCTGGCACATTTTCTCATTGGAGGGAACCTCAGCCCCACAGGGTTATCAGTGACTGGATGTGATGGAGGTTCAAGGTGAGGAAGGAGGCACCAGACCCCCTGGACTAACCCTTTAACTGGACGGGCCTTTCTTGCTCCACAGAGCACCACAGTGAGTAACACTTGTACTAGACCCTTGCTATCTAGTTGCTGGAGACTTTTGATCTCTCCCACTTGATCTGCATTTCTGCTGAATGGACAATTGATTTGGAACTCTTGACCTGGGCTGATCACCCAGGGACCATCCAAGTTTGTGCTTTGTCTATGTTATAGTGGGAGAATCTGATTCTCCTCTTCCAGCTGTTGCCTGTTGGAAGGTACGGTGTCCTAGTTGTTTGTATTTCTCCAAAGGTCAGGTTTCAGCCCAAAGCCCAGTTCACTAAGATTGGATAGAGAATAGCTGAATATAAGGCAGACTCACCAAGCCCAATCATACCAAGTAGGTTTCCAGATTCTCAGGTTGCAGTACTGAATGGTACTTTCATAAAGCTGCAGGGGAAAGACCACAGTTACCAGTCCCAGCTCTTTGATAAAGGATAGGTTAACTACGACTCCAAGAGCCCACAATCCAATTTCAACTCACTAGCTTCTCTAGCCAAATGGTGAAAAATAATCATGCAGCAAAATCAGTGGAAAATCTTTGGCAACATGAATAATCACCATGATTAAAAGACCCAACAAAGAAAGAATATTATAGAGCAATATCCTTCATTAATATAGATAGAAAAATATTCAATAAGATCCTAGCAAACAGAATCCAGCAACACATCACATAAATTACCAACCATGACCAAGTTGGTTTTATCCCAGGGTCTCAAAAGTTTGGTTTAACATATGTAAATATATAAATATAATACATCACATAAACAAAACAAAAAAACACAAACCATATGATTCTCTCAACTGATGCACGAAAAGCTTTTGACAATATCCAGCAGTCTTTCATGATCAGAACACTTAAGAAAATAGGATTAGAAGGGACATTTCTTAAACTGATAGAGGCCATCTACAGCAAATATCATATTGAATGGAGTAAAATTGAAAACATTTCCACTCACATCAGGAACCAGGCAAGGTAACTCAATGTCTCCACTGCTTTTCAGCATCATAATGGAAACCTCTTACAAGGGTACATGTGAAACTTACTAAATGTAGAATATAAATATCTTAACACAATAACTAAGAAAGTGCCATGAAGGCTAAGTTAACCAGTTTGATGAAAATATTTCAAATTGTATATAAAACCAGCACATTGTACCCCATGACTGCACTAATGTACACAGGTATGATTTAATTAAAAAAAAGATTATTCAAAAAATAATGGAAGCCTCAGCCATGGCAATCAGGAAAGAGAAGGAAATCAAGGGTATCCAAATAGGGTCAGAGGAGATCAAACTTTCACTCTTCACAGACGATATAATCTTATACCTGGAAAACCCCAGAGACTCAACTACAAAACTCTTAGAAGTGATCAAGGAGTACAACAACATCACAGGGTACAAAATCCATGCTCACAAATCAGTAGCTTTTATATACACCAACAACACTCAATCTGAAAAAACAGTCAAGGACTTAATTCCTTTCACGGAACTACTTAAGAAGATGAAATATTTGGGAATTTACCTAACAAAAAAATGTGAAAAATCTCTATAAAGAGAACTATTAAACTATGAGAAAAGAAATAGTTGATGTTCACAAATGAAAAAACAGACCATGCTCATGGCTAGGAATAATCAACATTGTTAAAATGTCCATACTACTAAAAGCAATATACAAATTTAACGAAATTCCTATTAAAGCACCACAGTCATACTTTAAAGATTTGGAAAAGATACTTGGGAGGCTGAGGCAAGAAAATCACCTAAGCCCAAGAGCTGGAGATTGCTGTGAGCTGTAATGCCTTGGGACCCTACCAAGGGTGACAAAGTGAGACTCTGTCTCTTAAAAAAAAAAAAAAGATTTGGAAAAGATAGTACTTCATTTTATATGGAGTCAAAAAAAAAAACGTCAAATAGCCAAGACATTACACAGAAATAAAAAAAAAAAATGAGGAGGAATCATGCTACCAGACTTCAGGCTATACTGTAAATCTATAGTGATAAAAACAGCATGGTACTGGCACAAAACCAGAGAGGTAGATGTACGGAACAGAAGAGAGAACCAAGAGATGAACCCAGCTACTTTTTGTCATTTGACCTTTGATAAGCCTATTAAAAACATTCAGTGGGGGAAAAACTCCCTATTTAACAAACGGTGCTGGCTGAATTTGGTGGGTGACTTGTAGAATACTGAAACTGGACCCACACCTTTAACCATTAACAAAAATTGACTCACTGAATAAAAAATTTAAACTTCAGACATGAAACTATTAGGATTCTGGGAGAGAGTGCAGGGGAAACCCTTGAAGACACTGTCCTGGGAGAATACTTCATGAGGAAATCCCCAAAGCTAATTAAAGCAACACCAAAATTCATTACTTGGATCTGATCAAATTGAAAAGCTTCTGCACAGCCAAGAACACAGTAAGTAAAGCAAACAAATAGTCCTCATAATGGGAGAAAATATTTGCAGGTTTTGTTTCCAACAAAGGTTTAATAACCAGAATCCACAGAGAACTCAAACTTATTAAGAAGAAAAGAACAAATGACCCCTTTTCTTTTTTTATTATTTTTTATTAAATCATAACTTTGTATATTGATACATTTATGGGGTTCATGGTACTGCTTCAATATAAAATGTGAAATTCTTACACTGAATTAAGTAACACATCCATCACAAGAATACTCATTTCTGAATAGTTTTGAAATGTACCATTGCATCCTGTGCATTAGAAATGATCATTTTCATTGTGGGACTTGAACAAATGCTTCTCTGCAGAAGACAGGAGTACGGCCTACAGACACATGAAAAAATGCTCTTCATCTTTTATCATCAGAGAAATGCAAATCAAAACCACTTTGAGATATTATCTAACTACAGTATGAATAACCTACCTAACAAAATCCCCAAACTACAGATGTTGGCAGGGATGTGGAGAGAAAGGAACACTTCTGCACTGCTAGTAGGATTGCAAACTAATACATCCCTTCTGGAAAGAAGTTTGGACAGCCATTAGGGAACTAAAAGTAGACCTACCATTTGATCCTGCAATTCCTCTAATTTGGATAGGTTTTTATCCAAAAGACCAAACATTACTCTATGACAAAGATATTTGCACAGGAATGTTTATTTGCTGACCAATTCATAAGTGCCAAGTCATGGAAGCAGCCCAAGTGCCTGTTGACCCATGAATGGATTAACAAATTGTAGTGTATGTATATCATGGAATATTATGCAGCTATAAAAAAGATGGGGACTTCTTTTTCTGTTCATGTGGATGGAGCTGGATCATATTCTTCATAGTAAAGTATCTGAAGAATGGAAAAAAATATCCAGTGTATTCAATACAATTATGAAATCAATATACAACCACCCACACTTTGATACAAAAGATGAAACACAATTATTGTCCAGAAAGAAGGAGAAAGAAGGAGTGCAAGGGGAGAGTAGGGGGTAGACAGGTGAAGGTAGAGTAATCAGTGGGACCACCTACAATGTATATTGCAAGCGTACATGTCAAATATATTAATAGTAGAGTATGAATGTCTAAACACAACAATTGAATAAGTGGGCTGAATGATATGTTGACCAGTTTGATGTGAACTTGCTAGATTATATATAGAGTCAGCACATTGTACCTCACTAATGCAGTAATGTACACAGTTATTATCTAATAATAAAAAAGAAAAAAAAGAAGAAAGTATTAAAATTCACATTTTCTTATCCTTTTTCAATATTGAAAGATATGTTTTTATCATGTACAACATGAGGATTTAAGTATATATACCTTGAGGAATGGTTAAATCTAGATTATTAATAAATGCATTTCTCATGGTTACCATTGTTATAGTGAGAGGGCTTAATGATTACTATAATATTCACTCTCTACCTTTTTTCTGTAACTGTACTTTTTAATGGAATCACAGATTTTAGAAGCTATTCACTTTATTAATATTTATAATGTTACCAACACTTGTAAATAATTTCTTGGGCATCTACTGCAAGGTTTACTTATGGTAGGAAATTTTCATACATCAAGAATATTTAATAGATTCATTCCTTTTGAATCTATGTGTGGGTGTTTCTTTATATTTGAAAGTAACGAATATCTTAAACTTCATTTGTGCAAATAACTCTAATTTTCTATAAAGAAAATATAACATCATTAACTATAGTCACCTTGCTGTACAATAGATCTATTGAAATGTACTCTTCTTAACAATAATTATGTATTCTTTGGCAAACATCTCCTTATACTCTATCTTCCCTAACGATTCCAACTTCTGGTAACCACCATTCTACATTCTACTTTTACAGGATCAACATTTTTTGTTTCTACAGGTGAGTGAGATCATGGGTTGTTTGTCTTCTTATGCCTGGCTTATTTTACTTAGTGTAATGTTCTCTAGTTTAATCTATTTTGTAACAAATAGCAGGATTTTGTTCTTTTTCATGACAAAACAGTATTCCATCATATGTAATTCATGATTATTTTCTCCTATTCTCCCATTCTGTTCATTTTTTCTTTTATTATGCAGAAGCCTTTTAGTTTAATTTTCATTTTATTTTTGTGTTTATTGCATTTGCTTTTGAGATATTAGTCAAAAGGAATTCTTCTAGAATTTTTATGTTTCCAGGTCTTACTTTTAAATTTTAATCCATTTTGAGTTGATTTGGGGGCATAGTGAGAAAAAGAAATCCAATCTCATTTGAGTGTGTGTGTGTAACTTATCCAATTTTTTTTTTCAGCACCATTTATTGAAGAGTTTCCTTTCCCTAGTGTATGTTCTTGTCTGTTTCACTGAAGATTACTTGGTTGTGGGTGGCACCTGTGGCTCAAAGGAGTAGGGCCCCAGCCCCATATACCGGAGGTGGTGGGTTCAAGCCTGGCTCCTGCTCCAGCCAAAAACTGCAAAAAAAAAAAAGATTAGTTGGTTGTAAATATATGGCTTCCTTTCTTAATCCTTTCTTCCTTTCTTCTGTTCCATTGATTGATGTGTTTATTTTATTTTATTTTTGAGACAGAGCCTCAAGATGTCACCCTGGGTAAAGTGCTGTGGCATCACAGTTCACAGCAACCTCCAACTTCTGAGCTCAAGTGATTCTCCTGTCTCTGCCTCCCAAGTAGCTGGGAGTATAGGTGCCCGCCATAATTTCTGGCTATTTTTTGGTTGCAGCCATCATTGTTGTTTGGCGGGCCCAGACTAGATTCGAACCCACCAGCTCAGATGTATGTGGCTGGAACCTTAGCTGTTTGAGCCACAGGCGCTGAGCCGATGTGTTTATTTTATACCAGTACCATGCCAATTTGGTTATGATAGCCTGACAGTATAATTTGAAGTCAATTAATGTGGTGCTTCTGGTTTTATTCTTCTTCCCTAGGATTGCTTTTGGCTATTTTTTTGAGGAGGGGTTCTATATGAATTTCAGCATTAAAAAAGTTCTGTATATAATGATATTAGAATTTTTAAAGGAAGTACATTGGATCTGCATATTGATTTTGTATTATGACACTTAATTCATTGATCAATCATAGGAGGCTTTTGGAGAAATTGTTAAAGTTTTCTCGGTAAAAGTCATATCATCAGCAAACAGGTAATTTGACTTTCTCTTTTTCAATTTGGATGCCTTTTTTTTTTTTTTACTTGCCTGGTTGCTCTGCCTACGGTACTTCCAGTACTACATTAAATAGAAATAATGACAATGGGCATTCTTGTTCCAATTCTTAGGGGTAATGTGTCAAGTTTTCTCCACTAAGTGTGACGTTAGCTTTGAGTTTGTCAAATATGACCAGTATTATTTTGAGGTATGTTCCTTCTGTTACTAGTTTTTTGAGTGTTTTACCATGAAGGTGATGTTGAATTTTATTGAATTTTTTCTGCATCTATTGAGATGATTTTTAAAATTCTATTTATGTGTTGAATCACATTTACTGATTTGCACTTGTTGACTCACCCTTGAATCCGTGGTATAAAACTCACTTGACTGTGATCCTTGTCTTTTTGATATGGTGTTGGGTTTGGTTTTATTCTATTCTTTTTTTTTTTAATACTGAATCTCACTCTGCTCCCTGGGTAGAGTGCCATGGCCTCAGTCTAGCTCAAAGCAACTTTAAACTCTTAGGCCCAGTTGATACCTTTGCCTCAACCTTCTATATAGATGGGACTACAGGCATTCCCAACAACACCGGGCTAATTTTTTTCTGTTTTTAGTAAATATGGAGTATTGCTGTTGTTCAGGCTGGTCTCAAACTCCTACACTCAGGTGATCCACCTGCCTCAGCCTCCCAGGATGCTAGTATTACAGGCATGAGCCACTGTGCCTAGCCTGGTTTTATGCTATTTTGCTGAAAGGTTTTACATTTAAGTTTGTCAAATTATTCATCTCTAGTTTTCTTTTGTTGTTGGGTCCTTTTATGGCTTTGGTACCAGGATGATACTGGCTGTTAGAGTGAATAAGAAGGGATTTCCACTTTCTCAATCCTTCACAAATGTTTCTCTACAATTGGTACCAGTTTTTCTTTTTATGCCTGATATAATTTGGCTGTGAGTCACACCGGTCCTGGGTGAGAATTTTTGTTGGGATATTTCTTATTAGTAATTCAATCTTACTATTCATTATTGGTCTGTTCAGAATTATTCCATTGTGTGTATATTTATCATGAACCAGAGAGAAAGAGAACAAACCACAGTGGGATTGGTGGGGAATGAGAGAAAAGATACAAGAGACAAGGTAGGAACAGAAGGTCTGGAGCAGTCACAATGGCAACTGGAGCCAAAATACAAAATCAGCTTTATTTTATAGTATCTCAGGAGGGTTGTTTATGAGGAAGTAGCATAGACAAAAAATATATTTTTGGTCTTACAATATGATTGGGAAATGTAAAACTTTATCAAGAACAATGCATGCTGTCAATGGTGTTTACTGTATACCATCATTAGCATATGTTAAAGATAAGAATTAAAAGGGAAGTGTCACATAGTTTTTTGCAGTTTCTAAAGATTAACTAGGTAAAGAAAGAGATATGTGACTTCTGGCAAAATATCTAAGAAGGAGAAAATCATGTTGTTTTACGAGGAGGAAAAACATGTTGACTCAGCCTGAGGAAAGCAGTTGAAGGTTGTTCCCTAAACGTCTTTCAGGCCATGGGGACTCTGCTTCTTCATGGCTTGCTCTCCACATATATTGATATATATTCTATATATTGGTATGTATATTATTTATTCATGCATACTTTGATGTACATGTAGGTTGTTTCCATATCTTGTCTATTGTAAATATCACTATCATTAACATAGGGATACAGATATCTTTATTATACTTACTTAATTTCCTCTGGATATATGCCCAGAAATGGAATTGCTAGATTGTATGGTAGTTATGTATTTAATGTTTTGAGGAATCTTCATACTATTTTCCATAATGAATACATATATGCCTTTGTGAAATTCAATGTGTTTATTATTTGTACAAATTGGAATGCTTACATCCTACTAGTTAACATAGCTTTCACCTCATTTACTTAATCACAGTGTTAAAACATTTGTGTTCAATACTTGATAGATTTGACTTGTACCCTTTCAATATGCTCTATAGATGTGGTCCTACCATTAACCCTCCCTCTATTGAACCATCTCCTTCCCTTCCCATCCCCCTCCTTTATTTTTTTAAGAGACAGCGTCTCACTTTATTGCCCTTGGTAGAGTGCTATGGTGTCACAGCTCACAGCAACCTCCACCTCTTAGGCTTAAGTGATTTTCATGCCTCAACCTCCTGATTAGCTGGCACTACAGGCACCCACCACAGCACCCGGCTATTTTGTTTTTGTTGTTGCAGTTTTTCTGGGGCTGGATTTGAACCCCCCACCCTTGGTATAAGAGACCAGTGCCCTACTCACTAAGCCACAAGCACCGCCCAAGAGTTCCCTTTTCCCTTTTCTCTACATCTTTGCCAACACTTGTTATCTTTTGTCTTTTTGATAATAGCCATTATAAGTGGGGTGAGGTGACTTTTTTTTTTTTTTGCCTAATGTACAAACAATTACAGGATACTAGTAGACTTGTGCCATACATATGTTTGCATCAAAATTCATGCTTAAAATTTTTTAGTTAATGATACATAAAATACAGAAACAATTACACTGGTGACAGCCCCTCTTCACTTTATCAACACCCTCAAACCTTTTCTATACAGAAATTTTGAAGCTTTTGCTGGATCTTGGAGACTGCTGACCACCTGATTGAGTTTTGTTTGAAATTAGAAACATCATTTGAAGTTTTCTCCAAACATAAGTGGAAAGAAAGGGTGCTAATATATATTAAGCACCTATTGGGTGCTAGGTACATGTTTTATTTCATTGACTCATTTCTATTTAGGAGCACAAAGGCTAAAGGAGATGTTCTCACCTCTGGAGTAATCCTAGGAAGTGATTTTAGGACAGCCAAGGAACTTATCCAGAGATTTCAATTCATCTAACACATATTGAAACTAACTTTTCAGCAGACTCTGGTCTGGAAGCTGGAAATAGATTGATTGTACCTAGAGCCTATCCTTGAGAAACTCACATACTAGTACAAAATGCTTCATATCTCTCTTTCCTCAAAGGCATTTCTATTCCTTGCTATGCTAATAATTAAAATGTTATTCTCTTCATTCTATACAAATATTCTTCCTTCATTTTTGCCTTTTAATTTATTTCTCTGTCTTCCTTCCATTTCAAAATGTAGATCAATTGGAAATCCTGATAATGATTACTGGGGCTCATATATTTTGGGCCCATACTGCCCCCTTTCTTCTTTATTTTAGTGAAAGTTGACCCTACCTCCATGTCTCCACTTGAGATTCAAAGTGACAGTGAGGAGAGTGCAACCGAGAGTGGAATCTCAGCCTTACAGAGTCTGCAGAGACTACAGCAAGAGTGAGTACTTCTTTTTTTTCATCTTTACTTCAAGTCTGTCTCTGTACATGGGTACATGTGTATAAAAGTACCCATGTACATTTACACATGAACATACATAGGGGTGGAACCAGTTTAATTATCAAACATTAGAGTAAGGATTTGAAGATAACAAAATATAAGTAAACTGCCCTCCCAGTGATGGTATATAAATTTGTGTGCACACACATCAATATTCATGCATGCATACACGCATGTATCCTTAAAAAAAATCTTCAAATTTCCCATAAAATGTAGTTCTGTACTCTTTCTCTCTGTAAATTTAAAATGGCCTTGTCTTCTTTTGTTGGAATTAATTGGAAGTAGTGGTTTGTGTTTAGCAACCATGTTGTATAAAAAATATATTTCTTTAAGCACAAGAATGAGACTTATTGAGATGAAATGTTCATACTGTTTGGGAACACAGCCACTCTAAGAATCATTCCCACCTCCCATGCTATCTTCCCTACTGAGCACTGATCTGCACTTACTGAACAGAATAGCTTAGTTGAGAGAATGTTTGGATTTTTCTAATTATTTCTTCTCTTGGGTACCTAGTGTTCAATTTTCATAAATTAAGAGCAGATATGAGGTGGCAACACTTTATGTAAGTCTGTTTCTTTAGCCTTCACTTTAAAGTCATTCTTTGGCTTTGTCTATATTTCTCTATTCAGACCAACAACAATGGCCCAAATGCACAGAGAAGAATCATTTGACTTGAAGAGAAGACGAATTCACCAATGTGACTTTGTAGGATGCAGCAAAGTGTATACCAAAAGCTCTCACCTGAAAGCTCACCGCAGAATCCATACAGGTCTGCTCCCCTCATCACATCCACAACTCCCCTCCACAGAATTTCTGAAGGATTGGAAGACAGGGAAGTCTTTAAATAAAGACTTATTCCTTTATATCCATGAGCACAGGCCCCACTGATGGTTTTCACCCCATGACTTGTTTCTACTATAAGGCAACTTTTATAAAACCAGCCTAGAAAACACTAATCCTGGTGTCTTCTGAATGTGGGGTTCTTGTAATTGTGAAGTCATGATACTAAAGTAAAGATGAAGGTGGCTAAGATGTTTGTTGTTCCCTTACTACCAGACTCTCACAGGTTTTCTTGAGAATGGAAAAACTACAAAAGCAATTTAAATCAGGTGAAATTAAAGAAGAATTTGGAGTTCAGTGCCACCCAATACCCTATAACACAATTTTGTTCACACTAGAAAAAGAAGTGTGCACATAAATAAGTAAATTAGACCTGGTGATGACTGTATTGGACTGGAGGGCATGTGCCTTATCTGAATAAGGAGATCCTTTACTTAACTCAAGCTAAGTATACTCATTCATTATATCCACAAGGTTATGCATCCACATATTCAACTAACCAGAGATCAAAAACATTACAAAAAAAAATATGCTATTAACAATTTGCATAGCATTTCATAGTAATGCTGTTACACAATACATTGTGTTATGTAATATAAGAGATGAAAAAAGTATCTTATTTACATGTCATCTTATCTACAGAGACTATCTACAAATAATTAAAATATAGAAGATACGTGTAACTAGATAAAATTTCTATAACATTTATAGAAATCACATCTTATTTACATGTGATCTTATCTACAGAGAATATCTACAGATAATTAAAATATAGAGGAAGATATGTGTAACTGGATAAAATTTCTATAACATTTTATATCAGAGATTTGATCATCCATGAAACCAGTATCTTATTTACATATGATCTTATCTATAGAGAATATCTACAGATAATTAAAATATAGGAGAAGATATGTGTAACTAGATAAAATTTCTATAAAATTCATAGAAATCATATCTTATTTACATGTGATCTTATCTACAGAGATTATCTACAATAATTAAAATATAGGAGAAGATATGTGTAACTAGATAAAATTTCTATAACATTTTATGTCAGAGATTTGATCATCCATGGATTTTTGTATCCACAGGGAGAGAGAGAGGAGTCCTGGAACCATTCCCCCACAGATGCCAAGGAATGATAGTAAATGTGTATATACAGAGGGGGCCAAAAAATGTATACACATTTTAAGAAATAAGAAACTATATTAAATTTGTTAAATTTCAGGTTAATGTGAAGGTACAAAAAACTAGGTTGTGATGTTTGCATATGTTAAGTAGTATCCTTCTAGAAGTTGTGTCCTGCACCCAAGAGTGTACCGTATACCCATACATTGGGCCCATTAAGTGGGAGCACACCAATACCCTCCCTACTCCCCTCTCCCCCGCTCTCACTTCTCCTCCCCCACCTTGAATTTAATTGAGTTTTTATTTTATGTGGGTGTGTATTAGATCAACTACTGGCTTCATAATTGTATTAAGTATATTGGATACTTGCTTTTCCATTCGTGTGATACTTTACTAACAAGAATGTGCTTCAGCTCCATCCAGGTTAATGTAAAAGATGTAAACTTTGAGTTCTTTGAGGATTCTCCATAATTCTTTCCAAAGAGGCTGTATTAGTTTGCAGTCCCAGCAACATTATAAAAGTGTCTGCTTCTCTCCACATCCATGCCAGCATCTCCAGCTTTGGGACATTCTGATGGGGTCTATTCTCACCAGGGTTAGGTGATATGTAAGGGTGGAGTTGATTCACATTTCTCCAATTACTAGGGATGATGATAATTTACTCATATATTTGTTAGCCATTCATTTGTCTTCTTCAGAGAAGGTTCTGCCCATGTTTCTTGCCCAGTAACAATTGAGTTTTTTTTCTCTTTTTTGTTGATTAATTTGAGTTGTCTGTAGATTCTAGTTATCAAACCTTTGTCAAATTCATAACATGTAAATATCTTTGCCCATTGTGAAGGTTGTCTATTGGCTTTAATTGTTGCATCCTTAGTGGTGCAGAAGCTTTTCAGTTTAATTAAGTCCCATTTGTTTATTTTTGTTGTCACTTCAGTTACTAATAAAGTCTTCTTTATAAAATCCTTCCCATTATGACATCATCAAGAGTTTTTCCCACATTTTATCCAGGAATTTTATGATTTAATGTCTTAGATTTAAATCTTATATTCATCTTGAGTCAATTTTTTTAATTGATGAAAGGTGTAGGTCCAGTTTCAGTCTTTTACATGTGGTTATCCAGTGCTCCTAGCACCATTTCTTGAATAGGGATTCTTTTCCCCAGTGTATGCTTTTGTTTGATTTACGGAAGATCACATGTAAATAGGATACTGGTTTCATCTTGTGGTTTTCCTGTTTTTTTGCAAATGTCTATGTCTTTGTTTTTGTGCCAATACCAGCTGTTTTGATCACTGTGGACTTGTAATACAACCTGAAGTCTGGTAGTGTGATGCCTCCAGCTTTGTTTTTATCACTAAGAATTGCCTTGGCGCTAAAGGGTATTTTCTGCATCCATGCAAAATGAAGAACTATTTTTTTTTTGAGTTCTTCAACGTATGATGTTGATATTTTAATGGGGATTGCATTTGATCTGTACATTGCTGTGGATAGTACAGACATTTTAACAGTGTTGATTATTCCCAGGGACGAGTATAGTATGCTCTTCTATTTCTTAATGTATTCTGCTATTTCTTAGGGTTTCACAATTTTGTATGTAGAGATATTTCAGCTCTTCTGTTCAGTATATTCCTAGGTATTTCACCTTCTTTGAAGCGACTGCGAAGGAAATTATGTCTTTGATTTACTTCTCAACTTAGCTGCTATTGGTATATACAAAGGCTACTGATTTGTGGACATTGATTTTATATCCTGAGACATTACTATATTTCCTGATCATGTCCAAGAGTCTGTGGTTGAGTCTCTGGGGTTTTCTAAGTATAAGATCATCAACAAAAAGGGAGAGTTTGACCTCCTCTGCCCCAATTTGGTTGCCCTTAATTTCTCTTGCCTGATTGCTTTGGCTAGAATTTCTAGTGCTATGTTGACTAATACTGTCAATTGTGAACATCCTTGTCTATTTCCAGTTCTAAGTGGAAAAGCTTTCAGTTTTACTCCATTCGATTTGATGTTAGCTGCAGGTTTGTTATAGATGGCTTCAATCAGCTTAAGAAATGTGCCAACTATATCTATTATTTTAAGTGTTCTTGTTAGAAAACCCTACTGAATCTTGTCAAATGCTTTTCCTCCATCTATTGAGAGGATCATATGGTCTTGGTTTTTGCTTTTATTGATATGGTGAATTACATTTATGAATTTGTATGTTACAAGAATTGACTTTAGTAAATATGGAAGGATATGTTTAAATATGATTAAATTATTTAATCTTTTCTGAGCACAAACTAAAAATAAACACTTTAAGTGCATACCATGCCTGTGGCTCAGTGGGCTGGGCGCCGGCCCCATATACCAAGGGTGGCAAGTTCAAACCCAGCCCTGGACAAACTACAACCAAAAAATAGCCAGGCATTGTGGCAGATGCCTGTAGTCCCAGCTACTTGGGAAGCTGAGGCAAGAGAATCGCCTAAGCCCAGGAGTTGGAGGTTGCTGTGGGCAGTATGATGCCACAGCACTCTACCGAGGGTGATGAAGTGAGACTCTGTCTCTACGGAAAAAAAAAAAAAAAAGACTACTGCATACCAAATGGACCTTGTCTTAACTGAAGGATCTCCAGAAAAATCTTAAAACTGAGCAATAAAGTGAGACTCTGTCTCTTAAAAAAAAAAAAACTGAGTTCTTGGTAATGATGCATGTATTGAGAGGATCATACCATATTTGTTTATGCTTCCACTAATATGGTCAATTACATTTATAAATTTACATAAATAAAAACCAGCCTTGCATCCCTGGGGTGATGCCTACTTTATCATAATGCATAATTTTTTTAACGTGTAGCTAAATCTAATAGCTCAGATTTTACTGTGTATTTTTGTACCAACATTCATTAGTGACATTGATCTGTAGTTCTTTTTTGTTGAATCCTTTTTTGGTTTTTCTATCAAGGTTATGATTGCTTCACAGAACATGTTGGGGAAGTCTCTTTCCTTCTAAATGTTTTGGAATAGAATTGTCCATTTTTGCTTTTTTTTGACTTAGTTGCTTTAAATCCATTTTGTATCAGAAAATAAGATTGTGAACCCTCCTTTCTTCTGATTTCTTCGGAAATATTGTTTTCCAATTCTTTACCTTCAGTCTTGATTGGTCCTTCAAGGTAAGAGGTGTTTCTTGGAGACAGCTAATAGATGGCTGGTGCTTTTTTACCCTATCAGCCAGCCTGTGCCTCATTAGTGGGGAACTTAAGCTATTTAAATTTATTTAAATAATTTTAAATATTGTAGAGTTCTAGTTGTCTTATTTTGTGAATGACTGTTGGGTAGCTTTCTGTTTTGCATCCTTGTTGAAGCTGTGTTTTGTCCTTTAGTTTCTGTGTGTTTACTTTGCCAGTGGTCCATTGTGATGGTCAGTATGAAGAATAGGTCTATGTAGTTCCTGTTGAGCTGGTCTTGTGGCAAATTCTTCAAATGTTTGCATATCAGTAAAAGATTTTATTTCTCCTGTCATATTTGAAACTTAGTTTAGCAGGATACAAATTTCTGGGCTGAAAATTATTTTCTTTAAAAAAGCTAAAGATAGGAGGGGAGTGGTCAAGATGGCCAACAGGCACCAGTTTTCGACAGAAGCTCCTGTTCAGAGGAAAGAATAAAGCCTGGAGAAACCCCCAACAAAGTCAAAAACTGGGAGCCCAGATGAGAGAGAAGAGTGATACCGGTCAGCAGGACACCTCTTCTGAGACAGGCAGAGACTCCTAGAGGACAATCCACAGGTACATAAATTACCCCAAAAGAATAGCGCCCATCCCTTCCCCCAAGAAAGGTGTGCTTTTCCTTTGTTTCCACTTCAACCGCTCCTCTGAGTCTCCTACAGGCCACCGATAAGCTGAGGACCTATTCTCTCACTCCATGAGGGAGCGCTGCCAACAGGGAAGTTTGCTACCGGAGGAACCCAGTTGAAACTCGGAACACCCTTCCCCAGTCAGAAAAGTGGAACTGGCATTCACACTGCCATTTTGAGTTTCCAGTCCACTCTCCCTCCCCTTGCCGGCAGAGACAGGGAGAGGAGACCTAAGAACAGCATCCACCCACCCTTTCAAGACCAAGCCCCTGTCCCAGTCTTTCACCGGGAGAACTGCTTGATCCACGCTTTCTGCGTGCAGATGGATCCCCCTCAGTCAGTGCATTCTGTGCTCAGCTGTCTCCCCGGCTGCTATCTGCACTTCCTGAGACCTTGGTGCCAGTAACAAGGATTGACGCCAGACAGGGAGGGCTACACACCCTTCCAGGCATCCGCCTCCGGGTCTTTGGTGGCCCTTGATGGTGATTGACTTCTGCTGGGTTGGGTCATTGAGCCGTGCCCACCTTCTGGAACCCTGCTGGCCTGCAGCTGCCATCGATTCCTGCCCGGGAGGGTCGCGCAGAACGGCCAGCTGCTTGCCTGCCTCCAGGGCTTTGGCAGTAAGTGAGGGCAATTGACTTCTACTAGGGCAGGTCGAGCAGCTGCACGCTTGCCTTCTGAGGCCCCCTGGCCCTGGATGACCACCAGCTCCTGCCTGAGAGGGTCGTGCAGTCCCTCCAGTCGCACGCCGGACTCCAGGGCTTCGGTGGTCAGTGAGGGCAACTGACTTCTGCTGGGTGGGTTGCACAGTCACGTGCCAACCTCCCAGGGTCTTGTCAGCTGGCAGTCACCAGTAGCTCCTGCTGGGAGGGTCGCACCATCCCGCCAGCAACGTGCCAGCCTCTGGGGCTTGGCGGCCTGTGAGGGCAGCTGACTTCTGCTGGGGTAGGTCGAGCAGATGTGCACCTGCCTCCCGGGACCTCCTAGCACGCGATCACCACCAACTCCTTCTGGAGTGGGTGGCACTGTCCCACCAGCTGCGCGCCTGCCTTTGGGGATTTGGTGGCCTGCAAAGACAACTGACTTCTCCTGGGGCAGGTCGCACAATGGCGTGCCCACCTCCCGGGGCCTTGCCAGCTTGCAGTCGCCAGCAGCTCCGGCCAGAGAGGGTCTCCCAATCCTGCCAGCCATGCATCTGCCTCTGGGGCTTTGGTCGCCAGTAAGAACAACTGACCTCCACTGGGGCAGGTTGCAACTGCCTCCCAGGGCCTTGACGGTGACACTGACTTTTGCAGGGGTGGACTGCATCACCCCACCTGCTGGCCCCACCTCCCGGGGTCTTGCCGGGTTGTGCCCAAGAGAAAACTAGAAGCAGCCACTGGCAGAACAGTTTTAGTAATGGTTTCCAAAAGGTGCAAATTCAACATGGAACAGAATCAGTGGAAAAACTCTGGCAACCAGAATAACCAGAGTAGATTAACCTCCCCAAAGAAGGATGGGGTAGACACAATGGAAGACCCACTACATAAACAGATATCTGAAATGTCAGAAATTGAGTTCAGAATCTGGATAGGGAGGAAGATCAACAGGTTAGAGGAAAAGAGGGAGCTAGAATTTCAAATCATTCAAAAGCTGTCCCAGGAATTCAATGATTTCAAAGATAAAATGATCAAGGATTACGATACACTGAAACAAGAGGTTGCAGATTGGAAGAGCACCATTGAATCCCTCCGTCAGAGGATGGACGAGGCAGAAGATAGGATCTCTGACACTGAAGACAAAGACTTTGAATGCACCCAAACTTCCAAAGATCTTGACAAATGGAGAACAAAAACAGATCTCTCACTCAGAGAGATCTTGGATAATTTGAAGAAAACTAATATTTGCCTCATAGGAATCCCTGAAGGTGATGACGTTGCTTCACAAAGCACAGAGGCACTCCTAAATGAAATTGTGAAAGAAAACTTTCCAGACATGCCAAGGGACCCTGAAATTCAGATAGCAGACAGCTTCAGAACCCCAACACGACTCAACCCGAACAAGACACCCCCCAGGCATATCATAATCAACTTCACTAAAGTTAACATGAGAGAGAAAATTCTGAAAGCTGTTAGATGCAAGAAAACATTAACCTACAAGGGGAAGAATATTAGAATGACTATAGATCTATCTACTGAAACCTTTCAGGCTAAAAGAGGGTGGTCACCGACCTTCAACCTCCTAAAACAAAACAACTATCAACCCAGAATCCTCTATCCAGCTGAACTGAGCTTCATTTATGATGGAGAAATTAAATACTTTAATGATATTCACATGTTGAAGAAATTTGCCATTACTAAACCAGCCCTCCAGGATATCCTCAAACCTTTCCTCCATAAGGACCAACGCAATCCTCCACCACATAAATAAACCCACCCAAAAAATTTTGACTAAATTCCAATCTCCACAGCAACAAAAGGATCAAAGATGTCTAATGAACCTTCAAAAAACACGACACTCAAAATTATGCCAGGATTATCAATAGTCTCAATCAATGTAAATGGCTTAAACTGCCATCTAAAGAGACACAGGCTGGCTGACTGGATACAAAAACTCAAGCCAGATATCTGTTGCGTGCAAGAAACGCACCTTATTTCAAAAGACAAGCATAGATTCAGGGTGAAGGTATGGTCATCTATATTCCAGGCTAATGGAAAGCAGAAAAAAAGCAGGTGTTGCAATACTATTTGCAGATACAATAGGTTTTAAACCAACAAAAGTGAGCAAGGACAATGATGGTTACTTTATATTTGTTAAAGTTAGTACTCAATATGACGAGATTTCAATTATCAATATTTATGCACCCAATCAGAATGCACCCCAATTTTTAAGAGACACTTTAACAAACATGAGCAATCTGATTACTCCCACCTTCATCATAGTCAGAGATCTTTTTTTTGTTGTTGTTGTTGAAAATATTTTCTTATTTGCAAAATGTAATCCAGTCATTTGTGGTATCAAAAACTAAACTTTTTCCAGAATGTGACAATGAAAACTGGCTTACAAATTTAGCATTTTTGGTGGATTTAACCACTCATTTAAATGAGTTAAACATGTGTCTTCAAGGTGAAAACCAACTTATTGATACAATATTTCAAACTATAACAGTGTTTCAATGAAATGAAAATTATGGTAAACTCAAATTAAGGAAAACAATTTTATGCATTTTGAGACATTGGCTAAACACAGTCCTGTGAATATTTGATACAATACTCGAAAATGGATTATAAGTCTTCCGAGAAAATAATCATATTTTGGTGCATATGAGACTTCATTTTCAGTCG